>PVKS010001540.1:0-40276 GCA_004027875.1 Aplodontia rufa
GCCTCCGGGGCAGGGCAATGAATAAATTTCGAGCAAGCCGCTGGTCCCTGGGTGGCAATCAGGTGCCATCCTTTTTGCCTTTTTCGTCTTTATCACTTATTATTTCTGACCCAAACAACATTAACCCTAGCCAGGGCCGGGATCTGCAGAGCCACGCAGTGACAGGATCTTCCCTGGCACAACCGACCGTCACCTTGTGTCCCACATGGGCAAAACTGTTTTCTTAAGTGTACAAAACTCTTTTTTAAATAGAAAACTTTTTAAAGTTATTCATGGACACCCTACTTTTCTGTAAGCTGAATTTCAGGTGGGTCAATATAATTCAGATAATATAGAAAAAATATAAAAATGACTACAAAAGGGGCTGGAGCGGTGGCTCTGCGGTTAGGGCGCTTGCCCTGCATGCACAAGTACACAAGTGTCAGAGCAACGAAAGCCATGTGAAAAATTCAATAAAAATTGATTCTCTCCTTCTCTCTCTGTCTCACACACACTGTCCTTCTCTCTTAAAAAGAAATTCTTAAAAAATGTCTACAAAATCAGGACACAGAATCAGACAAAACGGAATAAAATGAAAAACCAGGAATTCAGAACACAGATAACCAGGCCATAGGGACTTGAAAACTAATTGAAATTGAGTCATAACTTTGGTTCTGAGCTTTCTGGTGGCCAAAATTAAAAGGAAAACACATACCAGTGATTCTCACTGTCTGCAGAGAAACATGCTGTTCTTGGTCACTGCTAGCTTTCCCTGGTTGCAGGGCTCAATGTTCAAGGGCTTTATGCAGTGGTTTGGGGTAATAATCAGCGTCTGTGTATTAGTTGTCTATTGTCAGGTAACAATCTACTCCAAACTTTGCACCTTGAAACAATAAGCCTATTTTTGCAGTTTCTGTGGGTCAGGAGCCTGAGTGAGGTTCAGCAGGCTCATCTGACTCAGTCTGTCTCTGGCTGCCACAGTGTGTTAACCAGGGATGGAACCATCTCAGCGCTTGAGCACTCTTTTTCAAGCTCAGTCCTATGGTGTTGGCAAGCCTCTAGCTGCTGTAGCATTTGGCTGGCATCCTTAATCCCCTGCCACTTGCACCTCTCTGTGAAAAGCAGAGTCCCCCACACCAAAGTGTGGAATCAGAAAGTTGAAGATGTAGTTTGGTGGTAGAGTGTTTCCTTGGCCCTTGGATCAATTAAAACACACACACACACACACACACACACACATACACTCACTCACAATGCAATCTCCTAATGTAAACTCAGATGTGACATCCCATCACTTTTACACATTCTCTTACTTTGAAGATTCCCCTTAGGTCTTGCCCACACTCAAAGGGAATGCACAGCAGGAGAGGGATTAAAGGTTGTGTGCAGATTTCCACTCTGACTTCAATGGCTTCCATATATCTAGTGGAGGCATTGTCCTGCAGCCTCCCACCTGCATCAGCTCATGTGGTCTCTTGACCATCTTCTTTCACTCATCATTATGTCTTCAAGGGTTATTCATGTTATCGTGTATGGTGATTATTATTTTTCATTACTGCATCACAGTCTATTATATGAATAACCACAATTTTATTTATTCATTCTATTGTTGCTGGATAGTATTTGGTCCATTTTTACATTAAATGGACAAAGCTGTTGTGAACATTCTGTAAATGTCTTTTGGTAGCCCTAAGCACTCGTTTCTATTGGGAATACATCAGCATTAGAATTACAGAGTGAGGTAACATTAGTAAATACTGCCTCTGTAAATTCAAGTGCTCCAGGAATTTCAAAGTGGAAATTCTTGTGCTAGAGATTTATGGGAGAAAATCCTTGAGAGATAAAGCCAAGCCTGGCTGCTCACTGCTCAGAAGCCAATACTGAGGACACAATAGTTGGAGGGAAAGAAATCAGGTTTTTTTAAGACCCAACACCCTAAAAGACCAGTGGAGGGAACTCAGGCATATGAAAGGGCTTTTATAGGGAGGAAAAGGAGGTGCTGTGGCACAGTGGGTAGGAAGGCCATGTGCTGGGCCAGGTCCTCTTCACCCAGGGTGTGTGTCTCCTGTTTGTTCTCCTCTGGCTAGAGACTCAGAATCAAACTTGATCTCCCTGGGTTATTACTGTGTTTTGTTTTGTTGCTTTTGTTGTGGTTTTTTTTTTTTTCTTTTAAGAAGAGAGAGGGACAATGAGAGAGAAAAAAGTTTGGTTTTTCATGTGGCTTTATGTTGCTATGACACTTCATTGTGTATGTGGTACTGGGGTTTGATCTCAAGTCCTTGCACATTCCAGGCAAGTGCCATAACTGCTGAGCCACTGCTCCAGCCTCTTCTTGTGTTTTCTTTAGGTTAGGATATCACTTCTCTGAAAGCTGATACACGGGGATGAGAATATGGATGGGCTTCACACGTTCTGATGTTATCTAACAGTCACCAGATGGTCTGAGTTTCTTAAGACTAAAGGAAGATTACTTAATAGTTAACATGATCATCTAGTTGTGGCTTTTCTTCAGAATTTAAATGTTTTGGTGGGTGGCTTCACCCCCCCTCCTTACACCCCCTTCCCCCTCTGATGTGACTTGAGCTTGAGGCACAAGGGCCCCCGAATCTGCAGACCCGCGGCCCAGAGCATCTGAGGCAGTGAATAATAGCTCTTCAAGTCTGCAATTAAAAATGGCCGCCAATAAAACTACATTGCAAAAAATGGGAAAAAAAAAAAACAGAATGGAAAGAGCAAAGAAGTTGAAGAGGCAGAACCTGAAGAATTTGTGGTGGAAAAAGTGAATGGTAAGGTGGAGTATTTCCTGAAGTGGAAGGGATTTATAGATGCTGATAACACGTGGGAACCTGAAGAAAATTTAGATTGTTCAGAACTAATTGAAGCATTTCTTAATTCTCAAAAAGCTGGTAAAGAAAAAGATGGTACCAAGAGAAAATCTTTATCTGACAGTGAATCTGATGATAGCAAATCAAAGAAGAAAGGAGATGCTGCTGACAAGCCAAGGGGTTTTGCCAGAAGTCTTGATCCTGAGCAAATGATTGGCACCACAGACAGCAGTGGAGAGTTGATGTTTCTCATGAAATGGAAAGATTCAGATGAGGCAGACTTGGTGCTGGCAAAGGAAGCAAAGATGAAGTGTCCTCAAATTGTAATTGCTTTCTACGAAGAGAGACTAACTTGGCATTCTCGTCCAGAAGATGAAGCTCAGTAATTACTCAATAATTATATATACATACACACACGTATACATACATACATAATCTGAGTCTTGGTTTTTTATTTACTACTGTGAAAAAATAACTACATTCTGATGGAAATCAAGTTTGTTACGTTGGTTTTGAAAGTAGTATGGGGGAGTTGTTGGGTTTTATTTTTTTGTTTTGGTTACTTTGAACAAATAAAAGTTTTCTGTAGTTGCTTCCTTTATCAGGAAAGAGCATTTGATACAATGGTGTATTTCCTCTGGTTTTTCTAAAAGTTGGGGAAATTTTCCATAGTCATTACTCAGTCAGAGCTTGTTTCCAACCCATATGCTTAAGGACCATTCTGAGGTTTTCGTTTATTTGTGTGTGTGAATACATAAAATACTTACATGAACGGTTTTTGTTTTTTAAACATTCACCAAAACAACCACCATGGGTGGTAAACCCATGTTCCTGAAATGCCATCAAAGTCACTTCAAGTTTAATTAAAATTTTTCCTAAAGCCATAACCCTTCAGGTTAAGCAAATGATGCTGTCGTTAATTGCACTGTTCAAATTGGATAATTAAAAGTAGCCATACCAAATCTACATCTGTAGTCACATAAATGAAGAGCTTTATTTGCAAATTTTCTGAAAGGAAAAATATCACTACCAACAACTTCTGCATCCAGACAAACTAGACAAATCCTAGTTTGTTTTAATTAGCTAAGCAAGACTTCAGTGGACATTTAGGGTTCCTATAGTTAGCCATTCCTTTTTTTAAAAGTTGAAATCTGTGTACTAAAAAATCTGGATTCATGGAATATCATAAGGTTTGGCTCATCGAAACCTAATCAGATGTCTAGAGATGTTGGCAATTTACAACCTGCTCACATAAATGGGTGAGCAAATTTTTATATAGTCTAAATTATTGATCTGCATGTTTTTTCTTCATCCCAACTCATTCCTTACATGTAGGTTCAATCTTTTCAGTATTTGGATTACTAGTTCAACACAATCCAGGAAAATAACTTTGTAGTAATCAGAATGTTACTGTATACTGTTACTTTATTATAAATACTGGTGAATGGTGGTCAATAAATAGTTTCATATTCCTTTAAAAAAATAAGAATTTAGATGTTTTTTATTATGTTGGGATTGGAGCTGGATCTTTGCCCATGCTAGATAAGCACTCTACCCCAGCCCAAGAAGGTCTTTAAATGGTTTGAAAGAGATCTATACTTTGCAAATATCTTCCCTTATACTGTGGCTTGCCTTTCCCCTCTCTTAATGCTTTTTTCACTGAATGGCAAAATAGTTTTAATTCCTTACATACGTCACAGAAGAGTGGGGAGCTAAAACTCTAAATGTCAGTTTTTGTGTTCTGAGGAAAGAAAATTTAAAGACAGACACCAACAGTTATGCAAGAGAACTTTATTACATGACAGCAGAGTGAAAGCAAAGTGAGGCTTAAGCAAAAAGCACTCCCAAGAGTGGGTCCACTCGGAGCAGAAAATGACAAAGAGACAATGCTGCTGCTTCCTAATTTATTACTGTTTGGTATTTGGCTTGAGGACTGGGGCCCACCTTTTGTGCTTTTTGCAAGTCAGGTGTTCAACTTTTTCACATAGGGTGGTGGAAGATGATGATGATGATGATGATTTTGGTACCAGGGATTGAACCCAGGGGCACTTAACCACTGAGCCACATACCCAGCCCTTTTTATTTTGAGACAGGGTCTCACTGAATTGCTTAGGGCCTCACTAAGTTGCTGAGTTGTGGCTTTGAACTTGCAATCCTCCTGCCTCAACCTCCTTAGTTATGGGGATTACTGGTGTGTGCCACCACACCTGGCTAGGATGGTGGAGTTTTTGACCCTAGTTAGTCCTCTCTAGAGCTGTCATGGTGGCCATCCTATTCAAGGGGCTTCATCTACAAGTCAATCGTATGTTAATGTGGGCACTGTGGGCGGGTGTGGTGGTTTATACTTGTAATCCCAGCAATTTAGGAGACTGGGGCAGGAGGAATGCAAATTCAAATTTATCAGGGCCCTAAGCAACTCAGTCAGTCTGAGGTTACCTTATTGCACCTGCATTACTAAAGAAATCTCCCTTCCAAGACACATGGAGACACCTTAGCTTCACACCAACCTCAATGGACTCAAGAGTTAGTCCCATTAATCCTTCTCTCTTGATGTATTTTCCCAATTGGCTCCTTTTGCGTCTGTTTGCTTACTCTCAAGGACTGTGTACTGATGATTTCTACAGATTATCTGCTACACGTGATTTGCTCATCTGCTTCTGCAGTAACTTAAAGAAAACTGGAAGAGTAACTTAAAGTAAGCTTGCTGTGCATTCCACTGCTCATTGCTAGCTACTACCTAACATTGCACTACCTTCACCTTGGTGACTTCACAGGGACTCTGGCTATCTCATATGTGGAGGGCTTTGCACCTGTATGGTGATACTGGGGACACTAACCACCTCAGCAGACCTGAGATTCAAACCCCCACTGCTCACTCTCCTTCACATCTTCTCTCTAATTTCCTGCCCCTACCCCTAAGTATTGATTTTGTTTTCTCAGGTCAGCTTTTTGGATACAGAAGGAAAAGTGGCCCCAGTAGTTCTCCCATATTTTATCTCTGTTTTCTCCCATCAGAAAACAGAAAATAACTACCTTTTATCTGTTAAACAAAATATATGGAAGATTGTTGTTTGGGACTGAACTCCTATACTAGGCCCCAAAAGACCAAACCATACTAGAGTTTCATGCCATGAAACAGAAATGAAGTTGTTTATCTGACCCTCAAAGAGATCAGGAGAGAGAAGATAGCCAAACTCCCCAACAGGCCAGTTGTAGCCTGCATGATAAGGGAGTTCCCTCAGCTTTAACCCATACAAGGAAAGTGGCTGGCAGTGAGTGACCTGTTTGCCCGTCTGTTTCTTGTACTATGCTGTTTCCTTGTTCCTACTCAGGCTACCTTTTAAAAAATCAATCGTTCTGCCATGGCCTACCAAGTTACATTCTAAATCTTCAGATAAGATACTGCCTGATTCATGAATCACTAATGAAAACCATTACATGGTTTGGATCTTAAATTTCTCAAAGGCCCATATGGTAAAAGGCACGGTTGCCAGTCTTTGGCACTGCTGGGAGGTGGGGTCTAGGGGAAGAATGTGAGATTATTGGTGGCATGACCTTGACCCCTTCCAGAGCCACCTCCTCCTGCTATTGCTGCTACTTCTTGTTGTTCTTCTTCTCCTTCATTTTTTTTAAAGAGGGGGCAGCGAGAGAAGAAGAGAGAGAAGCAATTTTTATTTAGTTTTTCATGTGACTTTCATTCCTGTGACACTTTGTTGTGTACATGGTGCTGGGGTTCGAACTCATGTACTCGTGCATGCAAGGCTTCTTAGCTGCCCTGATATGAGACGCTTTGCTCTGTCATGCACTCCTGCCCTGGCCCAAAATCTCTAAAAGTGAGAGTCAGAACAAATCTTTCCTCCTTTGTTATCTCACGTATTTTATCACAGAAATGGTAAGCTAACGAACACAAGCCAATTGGATCTAAAAGAATTTTTGTTGAGCTGGACATGGTGGCACATGCTTGTAATTTCAGCAGCTCAGGAGGTAGAGGCAGGAGAATCATAAGTTCAAGGCCAGCCTCAGCAACTTAATAAGGCCTGAAGCAACTTAGTGAGACCATATCTCAAAACAAAAAATAAAATAAAATAAAATAGAAAAGGCTGGGGATGTGGCTCAGTGATAAAGTGTCCCTAGGTTCAATCCCAGTTTAAAACACACATACACACAACACAGTAACAAGAAAGTGAGTTTCCCAGAACTAGGAGTGGAAAACTGGAGAGATGAATCAGAAGGCTATGGCTGGGAGCTCCATGGTAGAGCACTTGGCTAGTATGTATCAGGCACTAGTTGATTGTTTGTTTGTTTGTTTGTTTTGAGAGAGAGAGAGAGAGAAAGGCAGAATTGATTTCATTCATTTTTTTTCATCTGGTTTTAGTTTCTCTGACACGTAGTTGTGTATGTGGTCCTGGAGTTTGAACCTGGGTCCTTGTGCATGCCAGACAAGTGCTGTACCACTGAGCAATCACTCCAGCCCCAATCAGTCACTAGTTTGATCTCCGGCACCAAGAAAAAAATCAGAAGATTAAGTCGTTTCTTTATTTCACAGATAGTTACTAAGTACCTATCATGTGTCAGGCACAGTTTCGGGGGCTGGGTCAACAAGCCCTTGCTTCACAGAGCTCATGTTCTAGAAGAAGCAGGGTGAGGCTGTCATTGCTGGGGACCCCCAGAGAAGACCTCATCACTGTTCAGAAGTTCCTCTACTACCAGACAAGTAAAGCAGGTCATTAGCCTTTCTGTAGTGTCAAGCTATAGCCAAGGCCTCCTGTGGCTGGTGGGCACATTTCTGGGAGGCCTCTTTGTGCAAATCCAACAATGTAAAAGTCAAAATTTGTATGTAGATGGAAACTTCATACTCTTGCATTGGTAATGTAAAATGGCTCCATCCCTTGGAAAATAGCTTGGCAGTCCCTCAGGATGTCAAACATGAAATCTCTGTGATAGTCAGGTTTCTGTCACTATGGATTTTGGTCATGGTTTTGGAGGTTGGTCTATTGTCACTTGAGCCCATTGCTGTGGGTTTGAGGTGAGGCAGAACATCATGGAGGAAGCATGGGGTGGGAGCAGAATTGCACACCTCATGGCAGCTGGGTAACAGAGGGACAGAGAGGAGTGAGGGGAAGGCCAGAGAGAGGACATACACTTCAAGGACCATCCCCAATGAACTACTTCCTCCAGTGTGCCCCACCTCCCACAATTTTTACCATTTTCCAATAATGCCACCATTTAACATGTGAGCTTTTGAGAGGGTCATTCCCCCAAAACTATAATGTTAAACTAAACTCTTCTACCCCTGGTCCCCAAAGGTTCATGCCTATCTCACAATGCAAAATGCATTCAGTCCAAGAGTTCCCAAAGTTTCAAAAGTTCCAATGTTGCTCAAAAGTACAAGTCCAAATTAACCATTCTAAGACTCAAAGCCAACGCTTAACTGTGAGCCTTTGTAAAAATCAAAAACAAACTTACATACTTCCAATATATAATGGCACAGGGTAAACATTCCCATTCCAAAAGAGAGGAATAGGAAGGATTAGACCTAAGCAAGACCAAATCCCAGCAGGGCAAACGTTAAAATCTAACTGTGTACCCAACATTCGGGGAACATAGTGATGTGATGTGAGCTCCAAAGGGCTTGGACAGCCCCACCCCTATACTTTGTGTGCCATAGACCATATAACCACTCTCTTAGATTGGCTTTGTTCAGTGCCCGCAACTTTCCTTAACAGGCATTCCATGTTGGTGGCATCTTTAATTTCTGGGGTCTCCATTGTATCTTTGGCTTTGCTCTCATAGCTTCATGCATTACCCTCCCTGATGCTACCTGTAGGGACTCCAATCCTGCCTCCCAGGCCTTCCTTTGATATCTGGATAGAAGTCTCCCCACAACTCTTGCTTTTTGCATGCCTACAAAACCCACATCATGTGGATGATGTCAGGGTCTTCCACGGCTGGAGCAGTAGCCAGATCCACTTAGACCACAGCACAGTGGCCTCTGAGTACCTTAACAACAACGCAGTGAAATGATTTCTGGGGAAATAACTTCCTGTGCAGTCCTGTTTGAGAAGCGCACCCTAGCATTCCCTTCTCAATCTAAACTCTTTCAAATGAGATTATACTTTTATACCCTTGAATCTGAAGTGGTGTGATCTGGTCAACTCCTGAGATGCCCTGAAGACATACTTTTTATTGCCCTGGTATAACGCTCTTGGCTTCTTTTCAATGGGACTAATCTCTTCAGCAACCACAACCTCCTCAGTCTTAGCTTTACATGTGCTTTACATTCTTTTCTCTCAAAGTTCAAGTTTTTCAAATCTTTCTGTTCTGCTCTTTGCTCTTTATTCTAACAGTGAATCTGTCTAAAAGCAGCCAGCAGTACTCATGCCACATCCTGAATGTTGTGCTGTCTTGAAATTTCTCCCACCAGGTTAGTTAGTCCATCATCTTTAAATGCGGCCTCACACAAATTGAAGACAAGTTCTTCCCTAGAATATAACGATAATGTCCTCTAGTCCAGTTCCCTGTAGAGTCCTCATTTCCATCTGACCTCTCATCAACACAGCCTTTACTCTCTCCATTTCTATCAGCATCCTGGCTTTCTGAGCTTGCACCACAATCACTCATTAAACTCCAATGTTCTAAGTTTTTTCTAGGCTGCTTGTCTAAACATTTCCAAACTCTTCCCACAAACCAATTCCAAAGGCTTCTGAAGCAAATCTTCAGGTACAGACATAGTAAGCTTGGTACCATTTGTCTATGTTCGTTTTTCATTGCTGTGACAAAATACCTGAGAGAAACAACTAAATGGAGGAAAGATTTATTTTGGTTCATGGTTTCAGAAGTTTCCATCCATAGTCACTTGGTTCCACTGCTGTGGGCTTGTGGTAAGGCAGAACATCATGGCAGAGAGCTCATGATAGAGCAAAAACTGCTCACCTCATTATGATGGTTGGGAAGTAGAGAGAAAGAGGGGAGTGATAGAAAGGGCTGTGGACAAGAACTACCCTTTAAGGACACCTCCCCAGTGACCAACTTTCTCCAACTAGGCCCCACCCCCTAAAGTTTCTACTACATCCCATAATGCCACCATTGAGGAACAGGCTATCAACACATGGAATTGGGGGTCATTCCAGATTCAAACCATAAGAATTACCATAAGATTCAGCAATCCCACTCACAGGCATATACCCAAAAGAAATGAAAACATCTCTCCACACAGAAATCTGTACATAAATGTTCATAGAATCTTTATTCCAGCTAGCTAAAAATGCCCATTAGCTGATGAATGAATAAACAAAATTGGGATATGCACACAATGGAGTTTAATTCAGTCACAAAAAGGGAATGAAATACTAACATGTGCCAACATAAAACACACCATGTGAAAGCAGACAGACTCACACATAAAAGGCCACAGAGTGTACAGTTCCAATCATATGAAATGTCCAGAATAGGCAAATCCCTAAAAGAAAGACCAGAGATTGCTGGGCGCTGGAGTGGGAGAGAATGTAGAATGACTGCTGATGGTTCAGGGTCGCTCTTCAGGGTGATGAAAGTGTCCTCAAAGCAGATGGTGATATGTGACTCTGTGCTAGATGCACAATTCTATGAACAAACTAAGTATCTAAGTTGTATATTTTATTTGTTTATTTATTGGTACCAGGGATTGAACCCAGGGCACTTAACCCCTGAGCCACATCCCTAGTCCTTTTCATTTTTATTTTGAGACAGGGTCTCCCTAAGTCACTTAGGACCTCACTAAATTGCAGAGGCTGGTTTTGAACTTGTGATTCTCCTGCCTCAGCCTCCTGAGCTGCTGGGATTACAGGTGTGCATTATTGCACCCGGCTGAGTTGTATACTTTAAAAGGGTGAATTTCATGGCATGTGAGTTGTATCTCATCAAACTATTATTTTGTAAGAGTGTCCATAAAGGGACTTCCACCTTGTGACTGGTCACTTGCTGTCTGCCTCTACCAATTGTAGGGTCCTTGAGGTCAATAAGTAGGTCTAACTTTTTCCTGTTAGTTGGTGCAGTGCCTGGCAAAATGACAGGCACTTAAGAATTATTTGGTGAATGAATATGTGATTGGGACCAGCTTAAGTACTGTTTCATTCAGGAAAAACCCTCTGTGTTCTTGGAGCCCCTTCCCTGTTCTTTTTCATGGGAATCACCTTGGGCTGCCGGGGGTCTCTGTTCCAGCTCATCACCCCAGCCTTGTTTTGGGGGCTAGCATCCATGATCACAAGCCCGTGGGCCTCTGCAGCTTCTCTGCATTCCCTGTGCTTATTTTAAGGTCTCTATTTCATTGACATCTGGATTTGAGCATTTCTTTCTGCTGAGCTCAGTTATGTGTTTAAGCTTTTCTTCATTTATTTAGAATGGTTTATCTAGTATTTTTGTGTTTGTACAAGGAAGGATACCTGTGTTAACTCAATTGCCCATATCGGAACTAGGAATCCAAAATGTTTTCTGCAAGCTTCTTCAATGATTCCGGACTTGCTTTCTGGAGCTAGAATTTGTGCTCTGTGTTATCTGCTAACATTTTAGAGATCATAGCAAGGATAGAGCAGGACTCCCAGGTGTGGCCAGAAGTCTTGCTGTAGCAGAGTCTGAAAGCCACGGTCCTTCAGGACAACACTGAAATGAACATCCTATTGCGAGGAGGTGAATGTGTTGTTTTCACATTCAAGGGATAATGAATTCTGCTATTATTTCATTGCCGTCAGTACAGATACAATGTTTGTTTTTAAAAACTGGATGAGAGGCCCAAGAAACATTCTTCATAAGCAGATGACCCACTGACCTTCTGGGCCATAAGAAGCCCCAGTGAGCACACCCACATGCTAAGTGACGTGTTGTATTAAAATGTCTTAAGATCTTTACAAGGGAGTCATCTTTGTCCCTGCTTTTCTTATCAGAAAGTAAGTCTCAGGAGGCTAAATACCCTGGAGAGCTTCATCTGGTATCCAGGCCTGGCTGGTTCTAAAGTTCCCCCTCTTTCCACCCCCACAATGTGGCTTTCCTCTGATAAACCACCACTCAATTTAGTCTGGATTCTCTGTTACCAGAGGTAATGAATTGATTATTTCCCATCTTCTCCTTTTATTCTACTCTTTCGGTGTGACCAAGCACTGACCTTGCTTCTGCTTCAAAGTGAGACCTCTTGGTATGTGCAGTAGGCTAGACCCAGGGTTAAATCCTGATATCTGCTGAGACTCCATCTGAAGTCTCTGTCACGAGCCTTCACCGACTCTATTCCTCTCAAGTTCCATGGTATTGTGTGCTGGAACCTGACCACCAGCCAGCTCTAACTGGGCTTCCAAGTTCAGTAGGAGGCCAGCCTGAGCAACAGAGCAAGACCCTGTCCCAAAATAAAAATATGTAGAGATGTAGCTCAGGGTAGAGTGCCCCTGCCTTAATTCCTAGCAGCAACAACAACAACAGAAGTGATGAATGTAGAGAGCTTTTGCCATTTTTCTGGGGTAGTGGAAAAATTAATCTGGTGGTGGGGAGGATTTCACTTTTATTTGGGAAAAGACATATGCTGTAGGCCTTTTAATAATAAAGATATTAATGGCTAGTATTTTTGAGTGCCCATTCATGCAGAATACACTTACTAGTTATCTACTCTGTGGTCAGCCCTGTCCTAGAGACTGATAAAGTAGTTAACAGAACCGTCAAAAATCTCTGCACTAGGGCTGGAGTGGTGGCTCAGCAGTTTCAGAGCTTGCCTGGCATTCACGAGGACCCAAGTTCAAATCTCAGCATCATGTACACAATGAAGTGCCTGAGCAATGAAAGTCATATGAAAAACTAATAAACTTGATTCTCTCTCTCTGTCTTTAAAAAAAAAAATCTCTGCACCAGAGGCTTATAATGTAGTGGGAGAGAAAGACATAAATAAGATAAGTACGTACCATATACATTAGGTTATTTGATGGTGAAATCCTAATTTTCTATGTGTGTTAATTTATGGCCTATGAGCATGGATCTGGGAACCAGACTGCTGGAATCTATATTCAAGTTCTGCAATTTATTAGTTATGTGATTTTGGCAGCTTCTTTGCCTTTCTGAGCCTCAGTTTCCATATTTGCAAAACAGAAAACCATAGTTCCTGCATCAAAACTTGTTGTCAGGATTAAATGGTGGACTTAGAATAGAATTTCTATGTGGCCCAGGCTGGCCTTCAATTGTGATCCTCCTGCCTACTCACTGGGATTCCAGGTCAGTGCCACCACACCTGGATCAACACACCTCTCTTAAGTCCTTCCACTTTCCTGAGGATGTCAGTGTCCATACAAATGACCATGAAATTCCTATGAGTCATTGCTCCACGTCTTCCTCAGTCCCACTGAACTTTCACCTTCATTAAAGTTGCCCACAGGAGTGGCCCTTGTCCCTTTGGAATGATAAAATTTCTGAAAGCTGAAGTTCCAACATCCTGCTGTGTACCCTCTATGGCAGATTTTCCAAGATAGCCATTACACCACCTCCCATTCCATGTGCTCTTATTCAACGTGGTGTTGACATTGGGTCTATCTTGCTTCACATTGAGTCCAAGAGGATCCATGGCTGGAAGAGGCTAGATCATAAAGGTGATGCTTTATCTATGTGGTCTTCTTTAGATATTTGGTGTCTGAACACAGCCACCATGCTGTGAAGAAACCCAGACTATGTGAAGAGGCCACATTTAGATCTTCTAGTCAATGACCCCAGCTTAGGTCTCAGATAACTGCCAACAGCAGTCATCAGACATGGGACTGAAGAAGACTGAGATGACTTCAACTCTAGCCAGTGCACCAGCATGAAAGACCATACCACCAATGAAAACCAGCCAGTTAAGCCCAGGCAATTCCCTGAACCAGAAAAAGGAGAGGCAGAGAGAGAAAGAAATGAAACTATTGTTTTAAGCCTCCAAAGTCATATAGGTTTATGCCGTATGGGGCAAGAGTGTTGAAATACAATCCTCTTCTTCTAGCTCTTGATTCTCTAACTCATCTAACCTCATATCTCCCTGGATACTGTTCTACCTTAAGCAAAGTTTTACCCATAGACACAACTGAAAACAGGTTGGGTTATCTCCCTGATCTTCATAACTATATGACCAATTGGCTGAAGATTCTTTTGTTCAATATGAATAGAAATTGCAAAAAGGAAAAGTGAAGCTGCCTTAGTGTTAACAGCTCTGAACTCTGAATGCCATCTGCTCTTAGTTCTTGGGGTTAATAACTCTCCTACCATTCTTAGCTGCTCAAGCTATAGTTCTTAGCAGCC
The DNA here is from genome assembly GCA_004027875.1 of Aplodontia rufa. Lineage (NCBI taxonomy): Eukaryota > Metazoa > Chordata > Mammalia > Rodentia > Aplodontiidae > Aplodontia > Aplodontia rufa. The sequence continues at coordinate 14,079 of PVKS010001540.1, forward strand.
AGAGCTAGAGGCTCCCAGAAGTTTTGCAGCTCTCCCAACAGCTTCCCACAGCCAGTTCTAATAACTTTAAGAAGCTCTCCAACAGCTGTTGACCATTCTCTGGAGCTCTTCAGTAGCTCTGTTTGCCAGGTATTCTTAGGTATAGCTGTCCATACTACTGCCAGCAGACATGAACCCAGATCAGCATGCTCTACTCCAGATAGAAATCATAAGCAGGCACCAGGTACGGTGGCGCATGCCTGTAATCCAAGTGGCCTGGGAAGCTGAGACAGGAGGATCTCAAGTTCGAAGCCAGTCTAGGCAACTCAGTGATACCCTAAGCAACTTAGTGAGACTCTATCTTAAAATAAAAAATAAAAAGGGCTGGGTATGTGACTCAGTGGTTAAGCACCCTTGGGTTCAATCTCTGGTACAAAAAAAAGAAAGAAAGAAAGAAAGAAAAGAAGTCACTAACAGGCAAAAGAAAACCATAGAAAAGAGGATTTCTTGGATCACTTCTGAGCACAAAGGACAGCAGTGCACAGTCAGAGGTCCCCTGACTGGACTGATGAGGGTGACAAGAGGGCCGCTTAGTCAGACAAAAAGGAAGGCCTGAGTGTTGGCACAGTCTGCTGCCTGTGGCTTGCAGTTTTCTGCATTGCCAGGCCGGTCTGCACAGGTGTGCTGGTCCTGCTTGCCCTGACAGCATGAGTGGGGGAGGAATTCCTTGCAGACCAGTCTGCCAGCATTCAGAGCTCAGCTCTGATAATATCAAGAGCTGAGAGCCGCATTCAGAGCTGTTAACGCTAAGGGAGCTGTACTTTGATTTTTACTATTTCTGTCCAAATTGAGCAAAATAGCCCTCAGCCAATTGGAAACATAGCTATAAAGATCAAGGAAGTACTCCAACCTGTAGCAGTGTGGGCAGAGTCATCTGGATGGCCATGGTTCAAGCACAGTCTCCTGGAGCACTTTTGGGTCATCACATTCCACTGTGGCTGACGTGGTAATCTCAATGGCAATTGTGACAGTTGCAATGGCAGCTGAAGAAGCAGTTCTCACTTGATTGGGGTCTCCAGAGCAGCAGTTATTGTTATGATGACAGCCCGAACAGGTAGTGAGGCAGCAATAGCAGAATCAGTGCCTCCTCATAGCTGCAAAAGCAGCACTAGGGACAAGTGTTGCCACACAAATGCCAAAGTCCTAAAGGTACAGCTCTGGCTCACCGAGAGGTTGCGGGAGTGAAGGCAGCTACAATCAGAACTTGGCCAGGCCAATGAAGCTGCAGCTGTTGAAACAGAAACCACAGGAGTGACAACTGAGTGATTGCCATCATAGCCACAGAACCAGCAGTGAAATGCTTACATCCCTGGCCAACTTCCCTGACCAGCTGAGGGGGGCTGCACCTGATGCCAGCGTCCTAGATGGCTTGGGCTCAACTCCAATCCCTGCTGCACCCTGCTCACCTTCTTGTTTTACCCCAGGGCAGCTGCAGCTGCAGGTCGGTATGAGGAATGGGCACAGTGGTGGTCAGGTGTTAGCAGACTAGCAAGCACAGTGATACTTGCTCCAGGTAGCCCCAGGTAGCTCCAGCCATTGACAAAATACCCCAACAATCTAGACTGGGCATAGTGACCCATGCTCATAATCTCAGTTACTCAGGAGGCTAACAGAGAAGAATTGCAAGTTTAAGGTTAGCCTAGGCAACTCAGAGACACACTCTCAAATAAAATAAGAAAAGCTGGTGGTGTAGCTCAGTGGTGGAGAAATTAATTAGCATATTGGAAGTCCTAGGTTTAATCCCAGCACCCCAAAACAAAAACCCCAACAGTCTGTGTCTGTGTATAAAAAGGCAGGAAAGAACAAAAAACCCCAGAAATACATAAACACAAAACAAACAAACAAACAAACAGAAAAGCACCCTTGGGGGCAGTGGCAGGCCCTCCTATTCTGTCTCAGCTATTTCTAGATTATTTTTCTGTCTTCTTTGGCTAACACAGATGTCTCTGCATTCAACTTCCTTGAATACACAATCTCCTGTGTGACTGCAGCAAGCCCTGACTTTCTGGGGCTCCCTCCTGAAGGATTTCTGAGATTCCCCAAAGAGGCTCCTACACTCTAGTAACTAGATGTGTTCATCTGTCCATGGTCCACTCAACTAGCAGGGAAGGGAATGCCAGCCATGCCCTCCCTTCTCCTGTGCACCATGTCCTCCCTTCTCCTGCATAATTTTCTTCACCATATGAAACATGAACACTTTTTTTTAAAGAGAGAGAGAGAGAGAGAGAGAGAGAGAGAGAGAAAATCAATTTTATTTAATTTTTCATCTGTTTTTTGTTGCTCCAACACTTTGTTGTGTATATGGTGCTGGGGTTTGAACCTGGGTCCTCATGCATGCGAGGCAAGTACTGTAACTGCTGAACCACTGCTCCAGCCCCAAAACATGAACACTTTTGAACAAATCAACATGCATACTTTCTGTTTACAGTAAAATGTATAATAAATAAACCCTGATGAGATGCTGAGTTCCTAATGAGATGTGTGTTAAAAGCAGTTATCCTCAAATGTAACTCCTATCCATGTTTATCTTTGGTTTATTTTAAAACTTCCCAGAGATTTTCCAAAATATTCTAGGCAACTACTTAGCAAGACACAGAAGCCCAAGAATGAATTCTTCAAAATTAATCAACTGCCAGGCATGGTGGTGCATGCCTGTAATTCCAGTAGCTTGGGAGGCTGAGGTAGGAGGATCACAAGTTCAAAGCCAGCTTCAGCAACAGTATGATTAGGATGTGAAGTATCCCCCAAAAGCTCATATGTGAGACAATGCAGGATGGCTTAGAAGTGAAATGATTGAGTTATCAGAGCCTTAACCTATAGTGCATTAATCTACTGACAGGGGTTACCTGGGGATGAATTGCAGGCAGGTGGGGTATGGCCGGAGGAGGTGGTTCATTGTGAGTTTGCCTTTGGGGTACACAGATTGTATCTGGTGGGTAAAGCCTCTCTCTGATTCCTGATTGTAATGCCCTGAGCCACTTTCCTCCATCACACCCTTCCCCCATGATATTCCGCCTCACCTGGAGCCCCCAAAATGGAGCCTGCTTATGGATCTCTGAAACCATGAGCCCCAAAACAAACTTTTCCTCCTCTAAAATTGTTCTTGTCAGGTCTTTTAGTCACAGCCGTGAAAAAGCTGATCAAAACAGCTACTTAGGGCCTGGAGTGGTGGCTCGGCAGTTACAGCGCTTGCCCAGCATGCACAAGTACACGAGTTCAAACCCCAGCACCCACGTACACAACTAAGTGTTGGAGCAACAAAGGCATGTGAAAAACTCAATAAAAATTGATTCTCTGTCTCTCCCTCTCTCCCTCTCTCTCACTGTCCTTCTCTCTTTAAAAAAACAAACAAACAAAAAACCAAAAACCAAAAAACCAGTAACTTAGCAAGACCTTAAGCAACTTAATGAGATCCTGTCTCAAAATAAAAAATTAAAAATGAGAAAGCACTGGGGATGTGGCTCAGTGGTAAAGCACCCCACGGTTCAATCTCCAGTACCTAAAACAAACAAACCCTAATCCATGATAGCTTTCCCGAGTCTTATAATGTGGTTGTGATCCCTTCAAATTTCATTAGTGTGGTTGGCATAGCAAATCTTTCTGAGACTTGTCTGTGTTAGGAACAGGACTTCTTCGAGAAGTCACACACAGCACAAGGAAAACCTCTCTGAGGGCAGGCAAACTTGGAGCATCAGAGGCACTGGTCAGTGACAGGGGCAGAGGTGCTACCTTGAAGAAGCTGAAGAAGTATGTCCTGGTGTCTTGGCTCTGCGTTTGCCAGCTGTAGTCTGGCAAGTGCTCAACCTCTCTCTGCCTTGGTGGCTTCATCTCTGATCTGTGGATAGCAGAGGGTTTGAGGAGAACCGAATACCTGGTGCTTGGCGCCTGGAAGTGTTCAACAGACCCCAGCCATTGTTATTGCTGTCCTTATCTCCATGTGCAAAAAATAAACGCAATTCTTTCAGAAGCAATGACTCAAAATAAACTGTTCTTTGAAAACTAAAATTATCATTTTGGATAAATGCTATCCAAAATTTAACTGATCTATATTCTGATAACTCCATGAAATACAGAAATTTGTGTAGTTACTTGGAACACTTAACAACTAATTTAAAATGCAGCTTTGTGGGCTTCAGACCAGATTCCAACCAGAGGAGAGGCCAAGGAATATGTACTTTTAGCAATTGTGATCCTTATGATCAGATCTGCATGTATATATATATTTTTTTTTTGAGATGGGCATCTCACTATGTTGCCCAGGCTGTCCTGCATCTCAGGAGCCTCCTGCCTCAGTCTCCCAGTTTCTGGGACTGCAGGCCCATGCCACCGTGACTGGCTCCAGACCTGCATCTTAACTTGCTGTTTCTCTCTAGGGTGAGTCACTGAGAGGTGCTTTGACTTAATTGTCATTCACAGGCTAAAAAGAAATCAGGCATATTTTTAAAAAGAGAAGCCTGACTTTGCTTTGTAACTTAAAGATACCAGAGCTAATCAAATCATAGGTACAAACAAGGCCACATTAAAGGCTATGCCTAGATTTTGTGACTTCTGAACCCCTCATGATATTCAAGAATCAGTTCCCTTCTGTAGGTGCTAGGGTCCTAATGTGTCCCCCAAAATCAAGTGTGGGAAGCTTAGGCCCCAGCATGCCATGGCTGGGAAGTGGGTGCCTCTGGGGAGGTGTTTAGATCACGAGGCTCTGCCAGCATGGATATTAGATTAGCACCACTATACCAGAGGCATTTGGCCTCCTTCCCTCCTTCTGCTAAGTGAGGACACAGCTTTCTTCCCCTCAGGTAGATGTCACGTCAAGGCACAATCTTGGAAGCAGAGATCAACCCTCACCAGACAGCCATGCCTGAGGGCAACTGCATCATGAATTTCCCAGCCTCTGGAATTGTGAGAAATAAATTTATATTCTTTCTAAACCTCCCAGCTTTGGGTGCTTTGTTATAGCAGCACAAAATGGACTAAGACACCAAGCAAGTTGAAAATCTCCAAAAGAAGTCTTTGTGTGTATAGGTTTGTCCTGCTCACCAGATGGATGGTTTGAATCTTAGCTCCTCTGCCTAGAAGCCTTGGACAAGCCATTTATTTCTCATTGCTGCTTTACAAAACTGAAAACTTGGCGACCTAAACCAGTGACCATCATTGTATCACCTCTTGTGGTCTCTGTGGTTAGGAGTCTGGGAACAAGTTGATGGCCTGTGTGTCTCCCAAGCGTTTGAGATCTGAAAGTGACCACCACTAGAACAGCAGGAGGAGGGGCAGCTGGGCTGTCTAGATGTTTCTTTTCCTTGTTTGTGTGGCTTCAGGTCCTCCTTGTGCTCTCCCCACGGGTCTCCTTGCAGCATGGCAGCCTCAGGATAGTCGATTGCTGTTGGCATTCAGTAAACGAGGTGAAGACCTGACCTTGGACAAACGCACCTAGAATGCTGCCCTAGCTTAAGTGGAAGGCACGGGGGGGGGGGGGATCTTACCCCCACATCCCACAACCCAGTGGAGGAGCATGAGTAACACAGGGCTCAGGAGCCGTGGTGGCAGCTACCTTTGGGAAATGCAATCAACATGTAACCATCTCTCTGAGCCTTAGTTTCTCACCCATAAAAGAGGAGGAGGAAGATAATACCCACTGGTGTGATTGCACTGGGCCTGGTGGTGAAGACGTGGAAAGCTGTAACTGGCCACACCAGCTGCTATTCTCCTGGAGCACAGACCCTGGCTGGACAGGTTCTGATATCAGGCCTGATGCTGCTCCCTCATGTGTTCCCTCCTTGCCCTGGTCTTATTTCAACACCTGCCTCTTGTGCCAGATGCCATTACAAATAGGGCGAGTCCCATAGTCTGCTTCCACTGGGGCCACAGAGCCCTTCACACAAATTCAGGAATTTCTAAATTGTGGACAGTGTTGAGGTTGGTTTTTCCCCAGGGCCCCACGTGAGTCAGTGGACCAGCATGGGTCCTTGAGAAAGGTGCCCTCTAGGACACAGCTAAACCCCAGCTCCTGCCCTGCCAGGACACACTGCCAACACCTCCCAGGACCCCCTGAGCCACTTCCCTGTTTAGGAGGTGCCAGTGTGTTCAGGAGACAGTTTTTCTATTTCCTTGACTTCCACTGTGGTGGGAGCTGGCTTCAAATAAAGCCACCCAGACGTGGTCGGCTCCACCAGGAAGAGATCAGTCAGGGGCTTGGGAGGCAGAAAGGCCTGCTCCCTGGTGAGGAGGGTGTGCCAGGAGCCAGACTTGGCCTCTGTGAGGCCGAGGAAGAGGTAAAGAAGCAATTCGTAAGATGATTTTTGTGGGTGCTAGGGTCTGTGCCACATGTACCGGTGCACAAGGTCAGGTGGCTCAGAGGAACGGGGACTTGGGTATCAAGAGCCTTCAGGAATCCAGCCCCACTACAGCAGGCCTCTGGTCTCTCCTGGTTGCCAGGACCTAACCTTCCTAGATTTAGGGAGCCATCTCCTACAGGGTGAGGCATGGGGAAAGATGCAGACATCAGGTGTTTGCCTCCCTGGCTTTACTGGATGGAGGATGTGACCCACAGACCAGGGGTCAGGAAGAGTGGGTGCCATGTCCCGCTCCTGGAGCTGACAGGGCAGGACTCTGATGTCAGGCGCAAAGCCTGCCCATGTCTGTGGGAGCAGGAACGCTGTCCAGCCAGGGACATGGGACTCCCCAGGCCAGCCTCAGGCGGGATTGGGCCTCAGTTGTTGGATACGCTGCTTCCCATCGCGGCTCCCTGACCATCTACTTGCAAACTGCCAGTTTCCTGTCAAGGAATTCATTTCTTTTGAAGTTAGTCAGAGTTGACCATGATGCCTGCCAATAGGGCCTGAACCAATATGGTACTTTGAGCAATTTTTGTTTTTTCTTTTGCCCCACTGGGGATCAAACCCAGGACCTCATGTGGGCTAGAAAAGGGCTCTACCACTGAGCTATATCCGCAGCCTTGTGTTATATTCTATATTGAGACAGGGTCTCACTAAGTTGCCCAGGCTAGGCTTGAATGTGGGATCCTCCTGTCAATGTCTACAGGGAAACCAGTGTCTACAAGGATGTTGTTAGCCAGCTGGGCAAGGCCAGGTGGCCATCCACCAAGAAGGCCAGAGCATGGAGGACGAGCATGGCAGAACATACCTGGAGTTCAGGGTCAACACCCTTGAAGATGCCCTTCAGGGGTGAGGTGGCTCTTAAGAGAACAGGTGAGAGTGAAACCCAGATGCATTTGGGGTATTCATTGTTGTGGATATGGCCTTAATCTTACCCAAAGACTGCAGTCCAAGGAAGAGGCCTCCCTTATACACTGAGAACCTGCTGCCCAGGCTGCAGACGGACCCTCAAGGCAGGCACCACTGAGGCTTGTCAGACTGCCTGGGACTGAGAGGCACAGAGTTCTGGAATTTGTCATCTGTTAGTTCACATTTTTAATGGAGGTATATAATCTTTAAAAATTCTTTAATGGGTTTAGATCTGTAGCAAGAGGTATAGGAAGGTAGTATGGTGAGCAAGAAAGGCAGAAAACGGAGAAAAGCAAGAGACAGGAGAAAGCATTCAAAGCTCAGAGTATCCTTCTTGTTCAAGTCTTCTTTCTTTCTTTTTTTAAGAAAAAGGGGACAGTGGGGCTGGAGTGGTGGCTCAGTGGTTTCAGCACTTGCCTGGCAAGTATGAGGACCCAGGTTCAAACCCCAACACCAGGTACACAACTAAGTGTTGGAGCAACTAAGGCCATGTGAAAAACTAAATAAAGTTGTTCTGCTCTTTCTGTGTCTCTCTCACTGTCCCTCTCTCTTAAAAAAAAAAAAAAAGTTCAGGCAGGCACTGCAGAGCACCCTGGCAACATCACCACCTCTATGGGACTTGAGCTCTATTTCCTGGTTCAAAGTGAGGGTGCCCCAAAATGAACAGAAAGTAGTCCAGGCTGGCCTCAGGCAGGCCACTCTACCTGTCTGTGTCTCTGTGCTGGCAGCAGAAATGGGAAGGAGGACTCATGCACTTTATGTGTGTGTGTGTGTGTGCATGTGTGTGTGCACATGTGGGGTGGGGTGAATGGTGATGGGGGTTGAACTGCTACTGAGATACATTCCCAGCCCTTTTTAAATTTTTTTCACTTTGAGACAGAGTCTCAGTTGCCCAGGCTGACCTCAAATACATAATCCTCCTGCCTCAGTCTCCTGAGTTGCTGGGATGATAGGCATGTACCACTCTGCCTGGCTTAGGCTCTTTAAAATAGTAATAATAATAATAAATTCAAATATTCTTGAAAAAGAAACAAGAAGGAGCCCCAGATAAATCTTTAATAACTCCACATGAACCTTTTGTCTAGAACTACCATTTTCCAATAATTTGCCAAAATAACTAACACAAAGGACAAGAAGAGAAGCACCCAGTGTGTGCTCTTGGGGCCTTTTAGAGAATGCAGAGCTGCCCTGGGTACAGTGGCCACACTGTCATCTCTGTGACTGAGGAGGCTGAGGCAGGAGGATCTCGAGTTCAAAGCCAGCCTCAGCAACTTTGTGATGTCCTGTCTCAAAATAAAAAGGGCTTGTGATGTGGCTCAGTGGTAGAGCACCCCAGGTCCAATTCCCAGTACTGTGAAAGAAGGAAAGTGAAAAAGGAAGAGAGAGAGATAAAGAGAGAGAGGGAGGGAGAGAAGGAGGAAGGAAGGAAGGAAGGAAGAAAGAGGAAACAAGGAAGAAAACGGAAAGAAAACGTGGAAGTTGTCTGAGAGGAAAGATGATGTTGGAGGGGTCAAGGGAGTGGGCACAATTTGGAAAGCAAATGCTACCAAAGAAAGCTCTTGACACTCTTGACTGGTCCTTAGCTGTGCAGAAGCTTTTCAGCTTAATGGCATCCCACTCATTGATTCCTGGCTTTAATTCTTGTGCAATGGGAGTCTTGTTAAAGAAGAAGGAGCCTACGCCAATGTGAAGGAGTGTTGATCCTATTTTGGCTTCTAATAATTGTGTGGTTTTTGGCTTAATTCCTAATTCTTTGCTCCATTTGAATTTCATTTTTGTGCAGGGTGAGAGATGAGGATCTAATTTCAGTTATCTGCATATGACTGTCCAGTTTGTCCAGCACCATTTGTTGAACAGGCTGTCTTTCCTCCAAGCTATATTTTTTAAACATTTTTTTTTAAAGAGAGAGGGACAGTGAGAGACAGAAAAAGAGAGAAACAACTTTATTTAGTTTTTCACATGGCCTTACCCCTAGTTGTGTATGTGGTGCTGGGGTTTGAACCCGGGTCCTCGTGCTTGCCAGGCAAGTGCCAAAACCACTGAGCCACCGCTCCAGCCCTCGAAGCTATATTTTTGCCCCCTTCATCAACTATCAGATGGTTAAAGATTTGTGGGTTAGTCTCAGTGTCTTCTATTCTACTCCATTCGTCTTCCTGCCTATTATGATACCACTACCATGCGGTTTTTGTTACTACAGCTCTATACTATAATTTCAGGTCAGATATTGCAATCCCTCCTATCTCTCTCTCTCTCTCTTTTTTTTTTTTTTTTTTGCTTAGTAGTGCTTTGTCTATTCTGGGGTTTCTAGGTTTCTTACTGTTTCAAATGAATTTATTTATTTACTTATTTTTTTAAACTTTTTTTTAAAGAGAGGACAGTGAAAGAGAGAGAGAGAGAGAAAGAGAATCAATTTTTATTGAGTTTTTCACATGGCTTTCATTGCTCTGACACTTAGTTGTATATGTGGATTGTTGGGGTTTGAACCCATGTACTTGGGCATGCCAGGCAAGCACCGTAACCACCGAGCCGCCGCTCCAGCCCCTCAAATGAATTTAAGAATTGACTTTTCTATATCTGTGAAGAATGACAATGGTATCTTGATGGGGATTGTGTTGAATCTATACAGCAATTTTGGCAGAATGGTCATTTTGATTATATTGATTCTGACTAACCAAGAACGTGGGATGTCTTTTCAACTTCTCAGGACTTATTCAATTTCTTTCTTCAATGTTCCATAGTTTTCATTGTAGAGGTCTTTCACTGCCTTCATTAGATTAATTCCTAAGTATTTTATTCTTTTTGAGGTTATTGTGAATGGATGGATTTCCTGATTTGTTCATTGGTAGAATGGCTGTTGGAGTATAGGAAAGCTATTGGGTGTTGATCTTGTATCCTGCCACTTTGCTGAATTCATTTATAAGCTCTAGAAGTGTTCTGATAGAGTTTTTTGTGTCTTCTAGGTACAGGATCATGTCATCGGCAAGTAGAGATAGTTTAATTTCCTCTTTTCCTATTCAAGTCCCTTTAGATTTCTTTTGCCTTGTCTAATTGCTCTGGCTAGGGTTTCAAGGACTAAATTGAATATGGTGAGAGTGGACAGCCTTGTCTTGTTCCTGAGTTTAGTGGGAATTCTTTTAGTTTTTCTCCATTAAGTATGATGTTGGCTGTGGATTTGTCATAAATGGCGTTGACAAAATTAAGGTAAGTTCCTTTAATACCTGTTTTCTCAAGAGTTTTGAGTACAAATGGGTGTTGGATTTTGTCAAATGCCTTTTCTGCATCAATTGAGATGACCTAATATTCCAATCAATAAATGGGCTATTGAACTAAACAGAAATTTCTCAACAGAAGAAGTTCAAATAGTCAAAAGATATATGATAAAATGTTTTGTATCACTAGCAATCAGAGAAATGTGAATTAAAACTGCATGGAGATTCAGATTACTCCTGACAGAATGGCAAAAATGAAGAATATGAACAATAACAGATTCTGGAGGGGTTGTGGGGAGAAAGGAATACCAACACCCTGCTGTTGGGACTGCAAACTGGTACAGCCGCTCTGGAAAGGACTGTGGAGACTCCTCAAACAATTAGGGATAGAACCAGCACACAACCCCAGCATCCCACTCCTGGGTATTTTCCTGGAAGAGCTAGAATCAGCTCATTACAGAGACATAGCTATATCAATGCTTATAGAAGCTCAGTTTACAATAGTGAAATTATCGAAACAACTTAGATACCCTTTACTGGATGAATGGATTAAAAAACTGTGGTTTTATATATATATTCTACTCATTTATTAGAAAGAATGGTATTTTCATGGCTTTTGCAGGTAAATGGATGGGAATGGAAAAAATCATGCGGAGAGAAACAAGCCAAACCCAGAGACCTACGCGTTGAAAGTTTTTCTCATGAGGAAGCTAGAATAAAACCTAAAGTAGGATAAAAGTTAGTCACGTTTATTTAATAGACCCACCAAATCTGAAGTAACGTATATGTTGTGGGGACTATAGCTATGAAGAGAGGAGGGAGGAGAAGGAGGGAAAAAAGTGTGCTCAATACTCTGGAGTATGGTTGACTCCCATGAGAACCCCAAATGCACCCAGACAGGCATGTGAATCTAGTAATTGCTTCTTTTTTTTTTTAAGAGAGAAGGACAGTGAGAGAGAGAGAGAGAACCAATTTTATTTCGTTTTCATGTGGCCTTCGTTGCTCTGACACTTCTTTGTGTACATGGTGCTGGGGTCGAACCTGCTAGCCAGGCAAGCACTATAATTGCTGAGCCACCACTGTAGCCCCTGAATCTAATAATTTCAATGTTAAATTACATATATATGGTCATTTATATCTGCAACTTGGGGGAACTACAGAGGAGTCATGAGATGGGTGAATGAGATCCTGGACAAGGATTGGGTTTGAGCAAATCTGTCACTATGTATCATGTGTAAATGTGAACCAACAAATCCCTTCATTATGTAAGATCATGCTGAACCAATAAAAAATACATTTAAAAAGTAGTAAAATTTCTCTGGACTGTAAATAAGCAAACAAGTAAAATACCCCCTTAGAGCCACAGTGAGAACAAACAAGTGTTCTGAGCCAGACCCTGCCCGGAGGGGAGAAGGAGTGGCTGACCAGGAGGACTCTGAGCCCTCCAGGGGTATAGGATCCCTGACTTCCTTCACTCCAGCAGCCTTGACCACAGCCAGCCAGCCTGGAAGTTACATCTTCCAGGGCTGAGGACATAGACTCAGTGGCAGAGCACTTGCCAAGCATGTGAAAGGCCCTGGGTTCAGTCCCCTGTGCCACACACACACCAGCAAAAACAAACAAACAAAAATCACTGCACAAAAAAAAGCAAAACTGTTGTGAGGATGAAAAAGTGATTTTTTTAGTGTAAGAAAGTAAGTCTGTTTTTTTTTTTTTTTTTGTACCAGGAATTGAAGCCAGAGATGCTTACCCACTGAGCCACATCCCCAGCCCCCACTTTTTTTCTTTTTTGAGGCAGAGTCTCACTAAGTTGCTGAGGCTGGGTTTGAACTTGTGATCCTCCTCCCTCAGCCTCCCGAGCCACTGGGATTACAGCTGTGCGCCACTGTGCCCAGCTATTGAGGAAATGTTCCAGATGACCAAATCCAGCTTCTTTGATGGATATTTCAGGAAATTAAATCTGTTAGCAAAACAGCACTCTAAAGGGTTCTATAGATAAGCAATGTTAAGGGCCCAGGGTAGTGCTTCTTGCCTTACAGTCCTGGCTACCTGGGAGGCTGAGGCAGAAAGATCTCTTGAGTCCAGGAGCGCAGGGCCAGACTGGGCAGCATTGAAGAAAAACATCATCTGTAAGAAAAAACAAAAAGAAAAGGAAACAATGGTAAGGGTGGGAGGGTTTCTGGCAGTCTTTATTGTTGCATATAACAAATTACCCGGGGGGCCAGGAGGACATTGGGAACTGGGCGCCGGCAGGACAGGGCTGGGGACGGGGGAAGAGGAGTCGCTCCACGCAGTGTTCCTGTGCGAGGAGCGGGCAGAACGACCTTGCGAGCCATCCTCCGAGGGGCTGAGTTAGGGCGGGAATGGGGCGAGGAGTTGCTCCCCACAGCGTTCCTGTGCCAGGAGCGGGCAGAATGACCTAGCCTGCTGTCCTCCGAGGGGCCGAGTTAGGACAGGGATGGGGCGAGGAGTCGCTCCTCGCTGCACTCCAGAGCGAGGAACGGGCAGGGTGACTCAGCAAGCCTGGGCCATCCTCCGAGGGGCTGAGTTAGGAAGGGTTGGGGAGCCGGGAACAAGGGGGCGAACGCCGGCGGCTGGAACATGGGACTTGCATCTTCTACCGCTGCTGATCTGACGTCTCTGCTGCTGCTGCTGTGGCTTCCTCTGACTGCTGCTGCTTCTCTGACTGCTTTCTCCTTGGGCCGCTTGCTTCTTTGGGTCGCTTGCTTTACCTGACTAGCTGCTACTCTATTTATCCATTACAACAGCCAATAGGGGTACAGTGCAAACACCTTTCCCCAATTGTAACAAATGAGTGGCCGAATAGCTTAGTCATGCGGTCAGGCAATTTGCTAATTACAAGCCAGCTGGACCCCTTAGAGTTGTTTACCACCAATTCTCTTACAAGCCAGCTGAACCTCATGTTCCCAACATTACCTCAAAACCCTAACACATTTGGTGGCTTGAAACAACAGTATTTGCCACCTCACAGTCTCCCCATCAGGAACCCATGCTCATAAAGCTGTTCAGGAAGCTGAGGCAGGAGGAAAACAAGGTCAAAGCCAGGCTCAGCATCTTAGCGAGGTCCTAAGAAATTTATTTATTTTATTATTATTTTTATTATTATTATTATTATTATTATTATTATTATTATTATTTGCCCTAAGCAATTTGAGACCCTGTCTCAAAATAAAATATAAAAAAGTGCTGGTATGTGGCTCAGTGGTTAAGCTACCTGGGTTCAATCTTCAATAAAAAAAAATCCACACCAAGAAAATAAATAGATTGGAAGAAAGAAGGGCCCTTGTGCTTAGATACTCTGGATATTTTTCATTTGCAATTCTGCTTTGGCAGGGGAGTGAATGATGACCTGGTAACAGGTAGACAGTGTTTCAGAGTTCACAGCCACATGCACTGGGAACCCGGCTGCACCCAGGTGTGGCGGCACGCTTGGCCTCTCGCTATCTTTATGAGACCTGGCTCAGAACTCTAGCTTTGCAAGATAAAAGACCATAGTTCCAAAGACAGTCAAATGAAGGTAATTAAGTTTATGCAAAAAAGCAATATAGGTCAGGCACAGTGGCACACGCCTGTAATCCAAGCAACTTGGGAGGCTGAGGCAGGAGGATACCAAGTTTGAGACCAGCCTCAGCAACTTAGCAAGACCCTGTCTCAAATAAAAAATAAAAAGGGCTGGTGGGGATGTGACTCAGTGGCTAAGAGCCCCTGGATTCAATCCCCAGTACCTCCCAACACACACACACACACACACACACACACACACACACACACACACACACGTAAACCACCAACTACTACCACAACAGTAAAGTACAGGAATGGAAGGAAGAAGAGGGAGGAAGACCTCATTTGGGTCAATCACAGGATTGATTAGAGGAGTCCATGGAGGCCCGCTTGAGGATCACGCTTTCTGGATATGTGCTTGTGGGAAAACAAACATCAACCTTGCAATTGTAGAACAGACTGGGGGAAATGGCCCCAAGAACGCGTGGTCTCCCAACTTCACATCATTTTTATTTGTGTTTTGAGGGTCTCTGTGTCACTCAGAAAGGCCCTGAACTCCCTGCTCAAGTTGTCCATCCGCTTCAGTCTCTCAAGTGGCTGGGACTATAGATGCAGGCCACCACGTCCCATCATGACTGATTTTAAAGAAGGGGAAAGACAAGAAGCTCTTAGGCCATGTCAACTCCACCTTCACCCCAGATTCAACACAAGGCAGCATGGCACTCCACCTGCACCCCAGATTCAACACAAGGCAGCATGGCACTCCACCTGCACCCCAGATTCAACACAAGGCCCCACATACACACTGCCTGTACCCCAGATTCAACAGAGAAGCCCCAGGCAACATGGCATGCTGCCTCCCCCTCAGAAGACAGCCAGTTGGTCTCGCTCCTCTATACCACGTCCAGCAAGTGGAGTTGCTCAACTTCAGTTTGTGCAGATTCCAGCAGCAATAACCCCTGAACCAAGAATCTCCACCCCGCTTGCAATTGAGGGCAAAGGCTGACTCAGGTTGGTCTCACTCCAGACTCCTTCCCAGAAGCCTGAGGTCACAGAGAAAACATTTTTCACAGATTGTGAGCAGAGACTGGCTCTTCCAGTAGAGGGAAAATTTCTTGACTCTGGAAGTAAAGGAAGAGTGTTAACGGATGGATCCTCTGTGGAAGACTGCAGGACCAGCCTGGGGCAGGAAGCAGTTGGGGCCAGGGACGAACCAAAAAGGCTACGTGAGATTAAAATAATTTATCTGCTTTTCAATATGTTTTCACTCAGCCCAGGTGAAAGTGAAGGTTTAGTTCCTAATGCAGAAGAAACAGGAAGAAGTGCAGTTCACTGAAGAGATCAAAACAGTCGAAGCTGTCCATGGCAGTCATGGACCCAATGCTGCCCACCTGCATTGGGAGGAAGATGAAAACCATAGAAAAGGAAAGAATATTCAAAACCTGGCCAAACTGGGAGTCCAGTAATCACTGCCCCAAATCCACAGAGGCAGGGGTGGGCAGGAACACTGGGCCACAGAGCTGGTTCCTTGGGTCCTGATCCTGGCACCAGGGCATTGGGCAGCAGCTTCTGTCTGCCCCAGAGCATTTGGCCTGCAGGACAGGGTGGTGGGCTGATGACTGGGGCCTCTTTTCAGTTTTCATTTTTAAAGCTGTGCCAGCCTCTGTGAAGGCAGCTATGACAATAGTTTATTAGACTTTGCCCCCTTGAGAGATTGTCGTGGAAGTAAAATCAGTGTTTTTTCCACGTTTTTACTGGTGCATTACAGTCGCACATGACGATGGGATTTGCTGTATGTTCATACTCGCACCCAAAGTAGCGATATAATTTGGCCAATACCACTCCCTGGCACGTCCCCCTCCCTCCTCGTCCTGTCCTCTACTGAGCTCCCTTTCCTTTTCATGAGATTCCCTCATCTTTTCCTTTCTAGCTTCCAGAACACACACACAGAGCAGGTGGCCAAGGGAGAGAGGGAGAGGAGGAAGGACTGGAATAGGACTTGAGAAAGAATAGGGGAAGTCCCGAGAGCCTGTGGCGGCAAGAGCAGGTTCTTGCTTCCTCCTCTGGCTTTCCCGTTTATATTTACACAGGAAAGCAATTCAGACCTCACTGTGGCTTGTCTCTCAGGTTCCTAAATCCACTCTTGGGTATTTAATTAGGAAGGGAAGCCATGAGCCAGCTCCCATGCTCCCCATGGCCTCTGGAATTTCCCCTTTGGAAACAGGACTCAGTAAGGCCAGGCAAATGCTCACTCCAGGGCAGCTGGGGGGTCTTGGTTCTGGAGACAGAAGGAAGTTCACCAATGCAAGCGACGTAGAGATGGGAGATTTTTTTCCCACTTCGACACAGAGTAAAATACATTAGCAATAGCTCTGGAGTCTAAGAAAATCCAGGACTTACAAAGGATTGTTCTCATCAGGGCTTAATAAGATCACAACTGAAGGGAGTTAATATCGATTAAAGTCAATGAAATAAGTGCCTAGGAGTTCTGCTGGCTTGTTTTTAAATTGTGGCCATTTTAATTGTATGGCAATTCAAATGCTTAATGTTTCAGAAATACAGAAAATGCTCCCGGGATCACTTGAAAGGCAGTGTTCTATAAAGACTTTGTTTAACAAGAGGAATTTGTTTCGTTGTTTGTTTTTTTTACACTTCTGGGGACTGATTGCAGGGGCACTCTACCACTGAGTCACATCCCCAACTCTTTTTATTTTGAAATAGGGTTTTGCTAAATTGCTGAGGCTGGCCTCAAACTTATGATCCACCGGCCTCAGCCTCCAGGGCAAGAGGAATTACTGGCGTTCACCACCATGCCCAGCTATGAAAGGAGGTTTGAAGACTCCAATTTTAACAGGATGCAATGGGTTCCCATCTTGGTGCATGAAGAACCAAAAAGCAGAGCCAGGAGATAGAAGAGTGGAGCCAAATTTAGGAGAGCCTTGGGGTTGTTTCCAAAGCAATGCCCTCCCCGAGGAAAGGTGCACAGGGGTCTGTTCAGGGAGTGTGCGCATTCCTCTAGGGAAGCACATTAAGCTGAGCACATTCTCTTTTAAGGTGTGTGTTATGGGCACAAATGGTCATCGGGGTCCAAATGCTTCCAGGCATGCTCAGTTCAATATTATGAACCAAGTTTACTTGGATTGCCTCAAAGAGTGAGCCAGAGTGGTTTGGTGACCCAGTTTGGTTCTCTGCAAGTTGTTTTTTTTTTTTTTCCCAAAGAGCATTAGCTGAAATAAAAAGAAAGTGTACCTAGTGCTTGCCCGTAATCCCTGCAACTGTGGAGTTCAAAGCCAGCCTCAGCAACTTTGTGAGATCCTGTCTCAAAATAAAAAATAAAAAGGGCTAGGATGTGGCTCAGTGGTTAAGCACCCCTGGGTTCAATCCCCAGTACCAAAAAAGAAAAGAAAGGGCACCTTTGAAGGTGGGTTACTGCAAGGCTTTGACCCCAAAGGTGCCTGCGTCTCCTGGAAGATAATGACTCCTCGGAGACATTTTAGACCTCATTCTTGTGGGGTTTCGGGATGGAGGTCATTCTTATGAAACTACTTCCTGCTGACAGGGGCACTGTGTCTTCCCTGTTAGAGGGATGAAACCTTGGTGCTATAGTAAGATAGGTTTTAGGACCATCTGGGCAGTTGACGTTCAAGGTCCTTTTGCAATTGTTTTATTGCAACATTATAAAGCACACTGACTTACTACTAAATCATGAATAATCAGCACAATTGATTTTTAATTTAAGTAACCTGAAAAACATATGCTTAATTTCCCCGGGGGAATTCAGGCCAAGATGCAGTTCATCTAAAAGGCCAACTAAAAGACTAAGATGAAGGGACTGTTGTCATTTTTCTACTGAGGATGGCACGCAAGTCCCATTAGTTATAGCACAACTACGTTGAGCACTGTCGTGTGCTTCTGGCAAGAGAGAAGGGAGAATGAACAGACAGAAGGTTAACCGTTCAGGATAGCAGGCCAGAGCCATGCACTTGGCCCTCCTCACGGTTTGATCTCCCTAGCTATAGTGAGCGACTCAGTGCTGATTCACAGGCGGTGTTTGGAGGCTCAGGTGAGCCTTGTGGTTTCTGATGAATCTGGGGAGTTACACCTTGAGGGCTAAAAGAGGAGTGAGTAGTTAGTAAGATGAAGTAAGGACTTTGCAAATTGGGGTAAGTTTGTCCTGAGGGGACCCTGACTTCAAGGTTTTTAAATTTGTCAGATCTTCTGGTTTATAGGGGTGACGTCTTCTCCCTGTAGCAGAAGGGAGTTTTAGGCTTGAAAACCTAATAAAGATCAACACTGCTTGCCATCACTTGAGTATGCCGTATTTTTATCAATTATTTTTACCAATTTTTACATCAGTTGTAATTCAGGGCTAATTCTCCCCACATGGTATGCAGCATTTGAGGGGGCTGGATTTGAGCTTCCCTTTGTGAGGCTCTGATGCTGGTCACAGCAACACATAAAAGTTCTAGCCAATTTTTTTAACTTTTTAATTCAGTTTGGCCAAGGTAATCCTAAATGCACAATTGGCCCTTTCAGTTTTTCCAGGTCACTGGGTTCTCCATGCTATGTAATTGTTCCCACCCGCCTTGCTACATATAATCTTGATTGTGTTCTGTTATGGTTTGGATATGAGGCACCCATCAAAGCTCCTGTGTTAATGCAGGAATATCCAGAGGTGAAATGATTACGAGTACTGTAACCTAAACAGTTCTTCCTGGTTTGAATGGACTGACTGTGTGGTAACTGTAGGCATGGGAGCATAGCTGGAAGAGATAGGTCACTGAGGGTGGCCCTGGAAGGGTGCATCTTCCCTGTGGCCCCTTCCTTTCTCTCTCTGCTTCCTGGCTGCCATGGGTGGCCCACCCTTTCACCATGGTGTTCTGCCCTACCTTGGTCCCAGAGCAATGGGCTGGCTCACCAGGGACTGAACCTCTGAACCTGTGACTCAATATAAACTTTTCCTCCTCTGAGTTGTCTTGTCAGCTCTTTGGTTATAGTGATGGAAAGCTAATATACAGAGAAATTGGTACCAGGAGTAGGATCATTCCTGTATCTAACCTCGTCATGTGGTTTAGGAACGTTTGGAACTAGTTTGCAGGAGATTTTTTAAAAAGTTTGGAGTTTCAGCCTGGAGAAGACTTAGCAGGTTGTAGGAAGAGCTTAATGGGTGATTCTGGCAGGAGCTCAGAAGACCAGAATGCTGACGGGAATGTGGACAGTAAAGACCATGCTCCTGAGGTTTCATAAGGGAGTAAGGATTCTACTGGGAATTTGACTCAAGGCATTCATGTTGCAAAGAATTTTTTTTAAAAGAGAGAGAGGGAAGGAGAGAGAGAAATAGTCAATCTTTTTTTCATCTGGTTTTTGTTTTTCCTTTATTTATTTGCGCACATGGTGCTGAGACTTGAACCTGGGTCCTCGTACACGCCAGGCCAGCACTCTACAACTGAGCCACCTCTCCAGCCCCTGTAAAGAATTTTTCTGTATTTTGTTCATGTCCTAAGACTTTCTATGAGGCTGAATTTAAGGGTGATAGATTAATTAATCTGGTGGAGAAATCGTAACGCAGCACCACTGAGTAGGCAGTGGCATGGATATTGTGAGAAGCACTTAGCCAAGTTTACTGTGAAAAATCAGGAGCAAAGAGCAGAGTAGGAGGATTTTAAAAACTTGAAGTTTGGCAAGAAAAGTGTGTGTACAGTTGGGGTCAAGGAAGGTATGGTTGTTAAAGAGATTACAGCTACTAAAGAGATAAGTACTTTGTACAGAGACAAGGTGGCTTGAGGCGTCTTGAGAATTGGCAGGACCACACCCATTTCAGAATCAAGGGTGTAAAAGTAAAAGTAAAAATTCTTTTGAGGTCAGGCATAGTGGTGCAGAACTGTAATCCCAGTGACTTGGGAGGCTGAGGCAGAAGGATCATGAGTTCAAGACCAGCCTCAACAACTTAGTGAGGCCCTAAGCAACTTAGTGAGACCCTGTCTCAAAATAAAAAAATAATAAGGGCTGGGGATGTGGCTCAGAGGTATAGTGCCCCCAGGTTCAATCCCCAGTGCATGGGTGCCTCTGATGCCCTCTGCAGTGCTGGCTGCTTTCTCAGGGTAATTTACAGCCCGAAGTGGTCCAAAAACTCCTTTTTTGTTCAATTCCTCTGTCACTGACAATAGGAAGGCTGCTTTCTTTCTAGGTAGCACCACAAGCAAGGACCACCAAGAAGGCACATATGGAATCTGTATATAGCTAATGTCCTTCCTCTTTTCTAATTTCAGGGGCCAGAATCAGGACTGTTTAGCTCAGCCCTTTGAGCTGAAGCTCTGTGGTCTGTGGTGAGTCCTTTTGCCTCAGTGGCCTCTTGGAGAGAAACCAGTGTGTTAAGCAGCTGGCGCCGGCCTTTAACCTACAACTGCTCCTGCCCAAAGCCAGACCTTTAGCACCTGGCCGGGGGCACTCTGGAGGCCTTTCCTGCTTCTTGAGCAGACCTGGTCTATCAGTTCCCAGTGGTCATATGTGAGAGGTTTGTGACACAAGCAGCAGAGTGTTTGGCAAGGTTCTGGGGTGGGTGGTGACGGGGAGTCTAGGAATAACCTGGTACTGTGACGTTCAGCCGGTCCTCACCCAATGACAGCCTTTTGTCTCTAGGCACTGGGGACCTGCAGTAAGGTTCAGACTCAGTGGGAGCCAACTTGCAGCTATGGCCCCCAAGTTGGGCGACCAATCCGGGTGCAGCATGCACCCTTTAAGTCCAGGATTGTGTCAGTGCAGTGGCTCACAGCTGTGATCACAGCAACTCGGGAGGCTGAGGCAGCCTCAGCAGCTTAGTGAGACCCGAAATTGAGTCAATTTTAGAAACAGCTGGGGATGTGGCTCCAAGGTGGAGCACTCCTGGGTTCAAGCCCCAGTCTCTCTCACACACACAGTGCTATCATCTGCAGGAAGGTCAGCTAATGAACGGGGGATTGGGAAGCAGAGGGAGGACATCTGGAGTCATCATAAACTCAGATCCACGACTCTTGGGGCTTTGTTCTTCTATATTATCCTGCTGTAGGTCGATAGCTACCCCAAGTTTGTGGAGGGATCTGCCGGAGGGCAGTGTGGCACTCAGGATACACTTCGCAGGTCAGTCAGGGCCCTGAGGACTGCTTCATGGTCCCTTTCCTGATGTGCCCTCTGTGCTGCCTTCTCCCTGCGCAAAAGGCTGCCTGAGCAACACGTCAAGTTTCTCCCCAGCAGAACATCTGAGGTCATCCTGGGCTCTTCAGGGGACATCTGGATTTCCCCTTGGCCTTCACTGCTCTTCTTATGCACAAGGAACCTGAGAGGAGTGGGGCTAGCCCCTGCCCTCCTGAGGACAGCTTGAACTTTTCTCCTTCCAACGTCCCTCTTGCTCTCAGAACCCACACTAGTTCGGTTCCATCTTTACTGGTGACTCGCAGGTGCCACCCGGGTGGCTGGGGCACTCACCCAAGATGACTTCCTTCTTCTTCCTGAGTTACCTGGAGGGGACAGGAGGGCTACCAACAGGCCCATTTGTTTTTTCTGATTTGTTCTATCCCTTCTCTCCAGCACATCACTGCTGTTGAAACCTTACAGGCAATCTCTAGCAGCAGAGGAGCATTAGTCTCTGGACCCATAGTCAAGTTTTGGAGTTCTCTCTGGATATCAAAAGCTTGCTGGGCTGGAGCAGTGGCTCAGTGGTTATGGTGCTTGCCTGGCATGCGCCAGGACCTGGGTTCAAATGGACACAATGAAGTGTCGGTTAAGCAAAGGCCAGATGAAAAACTAAATAAAATTGATCCCCCTAACCCCCCTCTCAAAATAAAAAAAAAGAGCATGCCGAGATCTGAAGGAGGTCTCCCGGATTATCCGGCTGCTGTTCCCTTCAGGATTCCAAGAGGAAACACTTTTGGAGACAGTCTCTCAACCTCTGCATGAAAGCTGAAGGATTTTTCAACTTCTGCTGAATTACTCAGCTTATTCAATTAGTTGGGGATTTGCTAGCTTCCTGCATCCCTGTGAAGTGACAAGAAACTGGTTTGTCCTGCTGCTGCCCTGGAGCTGCTCAGCAGGTCACCAAGCCAGTTTGTGATCAGCATACAGCTTCCCAGCCTTCTTTGGTTAGGAGGCCTTCTTTGGTTAGGAGAGGGGGCAAGCCCTCCTGGGTCTGCCCTCAGACTGGGGACCTGTGCTTTCCAGTTGAGAGGCCCGGGTCCCCACCGTTTGGAACCTGTTGCTGGAGGAAGACACTCTCTCTCCTGGCATCTGGTGGAGCTACAGGGAAGAGGGGGGTGTGGGCTGAGGGGAGGGCCTAGGTGCAGAGGCTCTGGGAGGCTCAGCTCATAAGACATCAGAGAGGCCATGGAGTTGCCTCTTCCCACACCCAGGGCTGACGCAGTCCTTCCTCCTCTGGAGGACTTTCTAACACTAGGAGGGGGTCTCCCTTTCTGGTCAAAGGTTTAACCTTCATGTTGTTGACTTATATTTCTTTTGGAGTCCCTCGGTTTCTATAAGGCCATAAGCTACTTGGGAGGCTGAGGCAGAAGGATCACAAGTTCAAAGCCTGCCTCAGCAATTTAGTGAGGCCCTAAGCAACTTGGTGAGAACCTGTCTCAAAAAAAAAAAAAAAAAGAAAGAAAGAAAAGAAAAAAAAAAGGGTGGCTCAGTGGCCACTGGGTTCAATCCCAGCACCAAAAATAATATAAAATAAAATAAATCCTACTAACGTAAATTATTTTTTAAAAAAGAAAAAGAATCCAATTAGAACTGGTCAGTACGGGCCAACGTGATCTGGAGTTGTCATGGCAGTGGGGACTTGAAGTCTGATGTCATCTTGCTATGAGTCAAAAGTCAAGAGGTGGACCTGGGCAGAACTCTCTGGAAACTTCTCTGGGATCCCCAGTAAAACTGGAGGCAGGAGGGGCACCTTGTCCCTCTCCTCTCTGAGAGGACCCACCCTCTGCCTTGAGAGCATCCTCTTTCCCTATTCCTATCCCTTCCATAAACTCATGCCTGTTACTCCAAGCAATGTGTCTAAAATCTTTCTGACTTGATTGCAAGAATCGGGATTTGAAGGGGTCTTCACATTGCCTCAGTTTCCTGGAAGGCTCTTGTAACATGTTAATGCAAGAGTTTGCCTCTGAAGGTTCCTGCCTCACTTAACAGCTAACATAGTAGTAGCTACTGCAGTAGTCTAAGCCAGAAACTGTTATAGCCAGATTGGAACAATGACCTCAGGGAGGAGAAGGCAGAGCTTAGAGAGCAAGTGCATCTGGAGGTTAGGGTGAAAGGAAAGCCAAGGGGCTCCCAGGGCTCCAGGTAAGAAAGACAGGTGTAATGCATGGCAGTGCTGAAGGAGGAGGAACACACACCATCGTGTGGTCAGTCCACACACTCTGACATAGAACTCTGGAGGCCGAGGCAGGAGGATCGCAAGTTCAAGGCCAGCCTCAGCAATTTGGTGAGAGCCTGTCTCAACAGTTTTAAAAAACTGGATGGGGTATGGGGGGTACTTCAGAGGTAGAGCAGCCCAGATGCAACCAAAAAAGGAGGTTGTAAAGGACCAGGCACAGTGTGGCCTTCAGCTTGGTGCCTTGTTTTGGAGTAAACAAATTAGATCAAAGTGAACTCCATGAACCCAAGACTGAGTCTTTGGGATATTCCACCTGGTCACCTTTCCTTCAGCACACTGTGCCCTTGCAAGCAGCTTGGGACAGCAGGGAACTGGAGAGGTGGGTGAGGGCACAGGCACCCAGACTGGTGATGGTCCCCTTGCCTTGTCCCTTGTCTTTTCCACTCCCTTCTGTAATGAAATCTGTTTTTGGTCCTGAGATTGAAACTCAGGGCCTCCCAGAGAGTTCTGCCCAGGTCCACCTCTTGACTTTTGAAATTATTTTCTGGTCCTAGGACTGAAACTCAGGGACTCCCGCATGCCAGACAAGCGCTCTATCACTGAGCCACACCCCAGGGCCTCATTAAGTTCCCCAAACTGGCCTGGAACTTGGGATCCTCCAAGTAGCTGGGATCCCAGGCAAGCCCACCATGGCTGATTTGTAATGCAATCCAATAAAATGCTCCCCAAGTATAAAATATTTGCTTCACTAATGATAAAACTGACCCTGGACGTTGGAATTTCCTGAGAAAACAATTCACATGCCAAGTAGGAACTTTTAATAACGCGCACAACTCGAAGGAAGAGGAAAACAGGAGCATAATGAGGTGTGTCAGTGGAAGCAAACCAACGTAAGTCCACAGACATGCCTGGCTGGCTCCATGACTGCCCCTCCTCCTTACACTGTCCCCGGATTCCACCTGCAAACTCAGGGAAGA
Source organism: Aplodontia rufa (assembly GCA_004027875.1). NCBI lineage: Eukaryota > Metazoa > Chordata > Mammalia > Rodentia > Aplodontiidae > Aplodontia > Aplodontia rufa. Next base: position 38,416 of record PVKS010001540.1, read on the forward strand.
GCGTGGGAGCTTCTGCCAGTTGGAACCTGCTGCTGAAGGGCTGCGTGGGCCCATGGGCAAGGCTGAGGGGCTCCTTCATGAGGTGAGACTCGCGCTCTGTGCAATCGGGTGGAGCAGAGGAACGAGGAGAGGACATTGTGGAGCAAAGTGAGGAATCAAGACGCTGATGTGGGGAGCCAGTGTCCAGGCTGGCTGCAAGGACACCGAGGCCACAGCTCCACTGCTCTGCTCCTGCACTTGCCTCACCATGTCCAGCATCTGGAAATCTGGAGTTTTCTTCCTTTATTTCTTTCTTTCTTTTTCTTTCTTTCTTTCTTTCTTCTTCTTTTTTAAGTACCAGTACCAGGGATTGAACCCAGGGGGACTTACCTACTAAGTCATATCCCCATTCCTTTTTATTTTTTTACTGTGAGACAGGGTCTAAGTTGCTTGGGGCCTCCCTAAGTTACTGTGGCTGACTTTGAACCTGAGATCCTCCTGCCTCAGCCTCCGAGCCACTGGAATCGTAGGCGTGCACCATGGTGCCCGGCTAGAATTTCCTTTATATGACAATCGGATCAGCCATCCCTCAGTTCACAACCCTCCAGCAGCCTCCTGAAGCTCTTAGAAAGAAACCCTAAGACCTCATGAGGGCCTCAGAACCCCTTCCCATGTTATCCTGTGTTATCTTGGGGTTTGGCTCAAATGGCCTCCTCTCAGGACCTGGCTACTCCACCCAGGGGCCCCCACAGCTCTCCAAGCTCTCCTGGGCTTGTCTTCAGGCTCAGCACATCCTGACATTGCAGTGTGGATTCCAAGCTGACTGCTTGCCTACCCCACCTGCCAGGAGTTGGAACCTGTTTCACGGAGCGAGTGAAAACAGTGGCCACAGTCAATGAAAGCTCCCGGTCTTCAGGTGAGCTCAGATTCAGCCTCCTGTTCTGCACCTGCTCAATGTGAGGGAAGGTGGAATTCTCCCTTTCCTGAGGCTCCTGCACTCTAAAGGCATTCACTGTGGGCCTACTAGGAGCTGAGAATGGAGAAGATGAGATTCCTGATGTGAGCTGGGAGGAGGCTGTACAGTTAAACAAATACCAACCTGGCCTGCTTTGGTGTCCTGGGTGGAACCCAGGAGACTCTACTTCTGAGCTACCTTCCTATTCCTAAGTTGCTGAGGCTGGCCTTGAACTTGAGATCCTCCTGCCTCAGTCCCCCAAGCCACTGGAACTACAGGTGTGCACCACTGTGCCCTGCCATAAGCTAATCTTTTTAAGTTAGTTTCTTCACATCTGTATTTATTGCTACTAAAAATTGAAATAACAATCAAAATTTCCTTTAAACCAGGAAATCTAATTATCTACTCTCTTAGACCCCAGACCCACCTAATCCTAAGCCCTGGGCCCACCTAATCCTAAACCCCATGCCCACCTACACTACTCAACCATCATGCAAAGAAACCCTAAATAGTTCATAAGATAGGACCCTTCCCTGACAACCCCCTATCAAGGCCCTAATCTTCTTTTCCCTTAGTCCTCTATACCTACCCCATTCTGTAAGTGGAAGGTGGGTCCCAGACTTTACTGGGCACCCCCCTGCGCAGTTTTCTCCCTATAAACCTGTGTTACTGTTGAGCCGCCACTCTCCTCTCTCTTATTTCCTCCACTTGCGTCTTTCCTTACAAGAACTATTGGACATTTGGGTCAAAGTAGAACTAAGGTGTATTGGAGTCTTTCGAATACTTTCAAACTACAGATTCCTTACAAATGCCTGGGATCAAGGTAGCAATGAAGTAGGGCAAGAAGAAAAAGATATCATGGAGCTCATATCATAGCCTATCAAAGTACTGATATACATCGATCCTAGTAAACAGTAGCTTTCTCAA
>PVKS010001540.1:40376-139286 GCA_004027875.1 Aplodontia rufa
GGGGGGGTTTGTTTGTTTGTTTGTTTGTTTTGTTTTGTTTTAAGAGAGAGAGATAGTGAGAGGGAGAGAGAAAGAATCAATTTTATTTAGTTTTTCATGTGGCTTTCATTATTCTAACACATCATTGTATATGTGGTGCTAGGGTTCTAACCTGCATCCCTGCACCTGTGAGGCAAGTGCCAAAACCGCTGAGCCACCGCTCCAGCCCCAGAGACCCTGTTTTAAAATAAAAAATAAAAAGGTATGAGGGTGTGTCCCAGTGGTTGAGCTCCCCTGGGCTCAATGGCTAGTAGCAAAAAAATAAAAATAAAAAAGGGTTAGGCCTCCGACTGCTCTGTGCCATGATTGCTTTCCATTCTAACATTCTCAAGGGCCCCTCCTGATGCCTGCAGCACTTGAGGGGTCTGCTTCCTTTAAAAAAAATGCTTTCATGCTAGACTTTATTATGATTTTCCACACACAGAATTAGTTACCGAGAAATACAATGAACCTCCAAGGCAGAGTCCTGGAGAATGGCTTTGCTGGAAAAAATAAGGAATTGCAAGGCAGGTGTGAGAAGTTTTGTAAGCCACCATGCACCCCAGAGCTTGTCCCAGAGAATGTCTCGGGAGGAGGTTACACCCCGTATCTCAGTCCTGTCTCCCCCACACCTTCCCATGCTTTGACCAGAAAGAGCCCAAGTGCTACCTGGAAGAACTCTGCAAAGACCTCCAAACAGATCCCAGCCCATGGTCGGAAAGGGGACCAACAACTATCTGAAGGCCTCTGAAACATCAGGTTGGAAATATCATGTGCAGGGAGCCAAAGGGAAGTTCTGAGGAATCATGATTAAATTTTTCTTATTTTTTTAGCATTAACAAATTTTATAAAACTAAAAAATATGATTATTCAAAAACCTGATTTTGCAGGCAAAGGTAAAAATCAACCTATGAGAACACAACAATTAGCCCCCTCCCTACACCCTAAAAATCCTACAGCCGTAAAAACCATTGTGTAATTTAAGTTTCAGGACCTATAACTGAAGTGCTCCTCAAGGGCAGTGGAGGTTTAAAAAGTCCTACTTTCCAAAAATATCTGACAATGAAGGGCACAGAGACTAAGGTGAAGACATTGTCACTGTGCCAACAGCTTGTGGATTGCACAGGCCACCACACATGTGCTGGTGCCTGCTGCCACCCTGGACTTGATTTTTTTTTTTTTTTTTTTTTTTTTTGAGAGAGAGAGAAATAAGGAATCAATTTTATTTAGATTTTCACCTGGTTTTTGTTTTTCCAACACAGAGTTGTGCATGTGGTGCTGGGGTTCGAACCTGCATCCTTGTGCATGCCAGGCAAGCACTCTACTGCTGAGCCACTGCTCCAGCCCCCAAGGGGTCTGCCTCTTGATTTTTTCTGAGCTCCCTTAGGACCAACGTTTCCTTGAAGCTAGGAAAAGCCTGTTAAGAGGCATCTCCATTTCACCAGCCTTTCTTTCTGCACAAATGACAACATCCTTACTCCTCTCCTCCTGGGGAAAGCCATCTCCAATCTCCTCTAAGATCTTTTCACTTCTGCCTTCTTGTTTGGTTTGACCTTCTGGAAGGGAAGTGGGTAGCAGGTGGAGAATCCAGTTGTTAGGGCCTTTTACTGACCAAGTGGACTTTTGGGGGTGGCCAAGTCTTTCAGGGCATGTTCTTCAGTTGAGAATCTGGGCTTGGTCTGCATGAGCCTCTGGGATCCAGTGGGAGGTGTCCTAGCTGCTCCAGGGACCAGGCAGAGGAGGCTGTGGGGAGGAGGGCAAGAGCCTTGCTTCACAGGGTGAAGGTGGGATACTCACAGAGGAGGAGCTGGACCCGAGGCCTGAAGCGCTAGAAAGATGCAGTCCTGGCTATAGGGGTCGCAGTCCACTGCAGGCAGTGAAGAGGTAGGGTCCTGAAGTGGGGACTGTAGGCCTGCAGAAGTGAAGCCCACGTGGCTGGAGCACAAAGGACAGAAGGTGGCAGGGCCGGCCGTGCTAAGACCCACTGTGTAATTTGTTTTAGACTCTATTCTGATGCATTGAACATGCTGCAGGAGGATGTGAGAAGGCATGGTAGTTCAAGACTGCAACAAACCTCAGACATGGCCACGGTTCTGGGGGCCAAGGGTATTCACCAGGCAGTTCCCACACGAGGCCACTGTGGCTGCCTTCAGACGGTGCCTGAAGTCATTTCTTTGGCTCCTCAATCAGACAGCTCCCTCAGACTGTGCCATGGGTGACCCAGGCTTCCTCACAGAGTGAGAAATGGGGTCTAGTAGCAACCTGCTAGGGCAGAGCCAAGAGGAGACCACAGGGTGTCTTGCGACCAAACCTTGGAAGTCACAGCCACACTATGGCATTCCACTGCAGAGGCAGGTGACTAAGCCATGTTCAGGGACAGTTCTTCTCTGGGTGACAGAGCTGTCTGAGAATCTGAGCACAGGACTTAAATCACCACATCCCAGGTTGAGGGATGGTGGGAGGAGAGAGGCCAGCAGCAGTATCTGGGAAAGAAACCTCGGCGGATTGGAGATGAGGTGCGCAGAGTCCCAGGAGGTGTTGGAAAAGCAGAAATCGCAGGACTTGGAGTGGCTGTGGGGATGGAGAGAAAGGTAACTCAGAAACCTCTGGTTTGAGCAATGGGGAGGATGGAGAAACAGAGTTACAGAAACCAAGAATCTCACATGGGGAATCTGAACTTTGAGATGCACATTGGACATGAAGTTGAGATGTGAAGGAATCCATCAAGATTTAGGAAGTGGTGTGGGCTGAAGGCATTGGTTTGGCACTTGTTAGCATAGCAGCATTTAAAGACAGGAGACATCATCTGGAGAGGGTGTGCTCAGAGAAGAGGAGGCTGCACTCCTGCTGGGAAGACGGTCAGCCCAAAATGATCAGCCCAAAGAATCAGGAAAGACACAGGCAGGGACCACAAAGGTCAGCATGGAATAGGATGACAAGTGAGACGAAAGAACTGGGAGGCAGAGGGGACTGAAACCCCACCAACTGAAGCTAATAGGTCAGAAACAAGGAGAACCACCAAGATGACTCAACGCAATCGTGGTGACACCACCAGATAAAAGAGATCAACACAGCTGAAAGAATAGTGATTGTAAAAATTGGGTAGAAAAAGTGGCCTCACCCTTGGTTTTCCCTTGGTGACTCAGGGTGGTGGTGGAAAAATGAGACAGCAGAGGCAGGCAGGACAGAAGAATGTAACCAGCAGTCGAGAGGCACAGTACCTTCAAATACTGCTCCAGAATGACAGGCCCAGGGCGATCCCGGCTAAGCCACAAAAGAGCAGGGACAAGAGCCCTCCACAGGCCTTGCAGAAGCATCAGAACCAGGTGCAGCCTCTTGCATAACCACAGCCAGAGCCAGAGGACACTGAGTCAGCTCCAAGGAAAGACTGAAGGAAAGGAGGTGAACTGAGAATATTCTACCAAGATGCCATCCCTTGAGGAAAGCAGGAAGCAGAAACCCCAAACATGTATTGGAAACACAGTGCTGATGTGCTGAGCTGAAAATGGAAGGTTCCACGGAATCATGGTATTTACCATCTTTCTTCATAGCTTTGGTGGGTCTTGAAGGACAGATGCGAGTTGCACCGACGCTCTTGCCTAAAGTTGAGATTCTTTCACTTTACTCAACCTCCTTAGCTCCCGCCATACAGAAAAGTTATTCTGAATCCACTCAGTTGTCTACTGTTCATTTAGCCAACCAATTTGCACAGAAAGAGGCATGACATGAGCATTGCCCAATGTTATCCTTGGTGGAAGGAAATTTCATGATTGGTGACTTTATTCTTTTTACTTTTCTACATGACTTGGATTTTGTATAATAATTACAAATTATTTTTACAAAACACTCTAATTTTTTAAAAAATTAAGCAGTTACTAAGAATGAACTAAGCTGGACATGGTGACGTGCCCCCTGTAATCCCAGCAGCTCAGGAGGCTGAGGAAGGAGGACCACAAATTCAAAACCAGCCTCAGCAACTTAATGAGGCTCTAAGCAACTTAGTGAGATCCTGCCTCAAAATAAAAAGGGCTGGGGATGTGGCTCAGTGGTAAAGCACCCCTGGGTTCAATCCCTGATACCAGAAAACAAAAACAAAAGAATGAGCTACATAAACTGGTTGTGGTGGCTCACACTTGTAATCCCAGCAACTCAAAGAGACTGAGACAGAAGGATCACAAGTTCAAGACAAGCCTCAACAACTTGGTGAGAATTTTTTTCAATATAAAAAGTATAAAAAGGCCTGGGGTTGTAGCTTAGTTGCAAACACCCTTGTTTCAAGCCCCAGTACTGCAGGAAGAGAATGAGCTACATGTCTACATGAAGAACTGTTTTTTTCAGCACCTGTTCCATACGAGGTGTTTTGCATACATTGGACCCACATAACTCATCAAAAAGGGAATTATGATCTTTGTTTTCCAGAATGGGAAACAAACAAATTAACAAACAGCTCTTGGCTGTTTGTTAATTTGGGATCACACAGCCGATGAGGCAGGCCAAAGCCCTTCCCACCAGCTGCCGGCTGCAGGTCTTTCCAAGCTCACCCCCACCCTCACGTGTGTGCACAAGCATGTCCACGCACAAATTCTGCACCTCCCTTCTCCTAGACCAGGAACTTGCTGTGAGAAAGCAAATGCAAGCTCCCTCTCCCACCCAAAGCTGTCATCCTGTGTCTGTGATTTGGGAGACAGACGCTTGAGTCTTCAGAGGAGCAGCATCCCAGAGCCTCCTAATCCACACAGAAGCCATGGCGCTCGGACACTCCCAGCCCTTTGGACTGCTCTGCTGGAAGGTGGCAAAGGGCAAAGGACAGTGACTCACAGCTCCCCTCACCTTCACTGATGACGATGCTTTGTACTTTAGTGTTTTCCCAAGCCCAGGGAAACTTCTCTCAGGATCTCCATCACAAGGACACTCACCGCTGTTCCTTGGTGTCGTGGCGGGTTGACCCAAGGACCCAAATCTGCAAGTCGGTGCTGCATCTGGGTGGGACCTAAGCACGCTCTCCTGAGCTCTTCACACTGCTTCTAGACTGCTTACGATGCTCAAGAAGATATAAATGCTTTGTCGACTTTTTAGGGAACGTGACAAGGAATCTGTTCACGTTTGGTGCAACACAGTTCTCCCAAGTGTTCACTCCATGTCTGTTGGGTCTTCAGATGCAGAACCTGAGGGGACAAAGGGCCTTGCACGTGTTCACACTGTACCCCTTAACAAGCAAGCTGCCAAGGACCCAGGAGAAGCTGATGGCAGTGAAGGGGGGATCCAGGCCTCCGTACGATGGAAAATGAGGCCACAATCGTAGTTGTGAAAGAAGGACAATGTGCTGAGCTGCCCAGTGCGAGTCACATGTATCCTTTGGGCCTTCCCTGGTGTAACACGTTCTTTTCTTTCTTTCTTTCCTTTTTTTTTTTTTTTTTAAAGAGAGAGGGACAGTGAGGCAGAGACGGAGAGAGAATTAGTTTTATTTTAGTTTTTCATCTGGCATTCAGTGCTCTGACACTTTGTTGTGTCCGTAGTGCTGGGGTTAGAACCTGTGCCCTTGCACATGCTGGGCAAGCGCCTTAACTGCTGAGCCACCTCTCCAACCCCATGTAGCATGTTCTTGGTCCAGTCTTGGGTTAGCTAGCTTTTTCACCACTGTGACCAAAATACCTGACAAGAACAAATAGAGGAGGAAAAATTTATTTTGGGGCTCATAGTTTCAGAGGTCTCAGTCTATAGATGGCCAACTCCATGGCTCTGACCCAGGTAAAGCAGGACATCATGGCAGAAGGGTGTGGCAGAGGAAAGCATCTCAGGACAGGGTACCTGGAAGCAGACAACTATCGTGTCTCTCACCACAGACACGATAGATCCCCCAAAGGCACACCCCCAGCCACACTCTACCTGCCCACAGTTACCAACCAGTTAATCCATCCAAGTGGATTAGCAAGATGATTAGATTAAGGCTCTCGTGATATAATCATTTCACCTCTGAACTTTCTTGCATAAACTTTTCCTCCTCTACACTGTTCTTGTCTGGCATACTGGCCTCAGAGATGCAAAAACTGACTAAAACTGTAGTTAAGCCAAGTTTTAAGTCAAATAAGAGCCAGGTGTGGCGGCCATGGCTGTAACTCTGACATTGAGGCAGGATTGAAAGTTTGACACCAGCATGGGTAATTTAACAAGACACTGTCTGAGAATTAAAAATAAGAAGGTCAGGGAGTATAGTAAAGTGCCCCTGGATTCAATCCCAAGTACCATAAAACAGTAAATGTAGTCGTCATCATCATCATCATCATCACGATGTCAGATAAGGATCATCATGAGGGCTTTGCCAAGCAGTTCTTTTGTCCGATTACTTAGTGGTCTCCAAAGACTTATTTTGAATAAGTCAAAATAACTATTGAGATGTGAAAGGAAAATACTAGACCATCTATTTAGATTTAAATTTTGCCCATTTTAACATTTTGTGATTTTGTTATGATCACAGTTTTGAGGAACACATGTATGTGATTTAATGTGCATGTGTGATAGATGCTGATGGTGGAGCAGGAACAGAGCAGGAAGCCACTGTTATGAACAACCGGTAGCCATTGAAGAACGGAACCTGAACAAGATCAGTGCTTATTTTGGTAAGATCACTGTCTGAGGTATAGAGGATGAACTGATTTGAGGTGAGGGTCCAGGTAGAGTTTGGAGGCTTCCTGGGTTTTCTGAGTCAGGGCTTGAGCTGGTACAGTGGGAGAGAGATGGGGAGGGGTTGGAGGAGGGGGAGAAATAACAGCAGATAGAATAGTACAGGGACCACAGGGAAACTAATGTCTCAGACTCTCTGATTTCTGGTCTGTGTGATTGAGAGGAATCACTGTTCAGGAAAAGGAATAAGGAGCAGGTTTTTAGACATATTGAGTTTTAAAAAATCTAAAACTTCAAATCTGATCCTCTTTTCTAAACACCTGATCTGCATCAGTCAGGGTCCATGCAGGAGACAGGAACTGCTCAGTAATGTGAACGTGGAATCAACTATAATAGGAGATGGTAGAAGTGAGTAGCAAAAAATAACTTAAAGGATACAGTAACAGGTGCAGTGGCGCACACCTATAATCCCAGTGGCTCGGGAGGCTGAGGCAGGAGGATCCAAGTTCAAAGTCAGCCTCAGCAATTTACTGAGGCCCTAAGCAACTTAGTGAGACTCTGTCCCAAAATAAAAATAAAAAGTACTGGGGATGTGGGGATGTGGTTCAATGGTTAAGCACCTTGGATTCAACCTGTGATACAAAAAATATATATATGCAGAATACAAAATACAGTAGTAGCAGACATCAGCTACTATCTCCAGGTGGAGACAGAGCCACCCCAAGGCTGAGTGTTGCCTCCTCTCTGGAACCAAGGTCAGAGCTCTTGAGGGAGGACAGTACTGTGGGTCATTCAATAGTGGAAGTCACCAGAAGGCCATGCCGGCAGAATTTCCTGGAAATCTGCTCTCCAAAACTGGCCAGAAATGCAACCCCAGCTGACTGACCGAGTCTGACCCACCAGTGGGCAGAGAGCACACTTAGAGCACCCATTTTTATTTTTGCATAACAAGAGCTGAGAGGCAATGACTTAATTACTGACATAATCTGCCCTTTTGGCTTCTCATCTTCATGAGTGCCAATTTGAGTCTAAGCTGTGCTTTGCTGCAAGTTCAGGGTCCCATTTTTATCTCTTCTCATGCTTTCATGTGAGGGCCTGGTGACGCTGTGAACCTGACCGCTGTCATTCAGCAGCCCTCACACTTGGACTTGAGTTTGATCCTCATGATGTCGGCCCTGTGCACACAAGAGGCCAGAGGTTCTTCTCAAGCACCCCATGCTGGCAAAGGCACAATGACATGGATGGATACCCTGTTGTCCTGTGAGCCTCCGGGCACAATACTTGGTGTTTACATCAAACACAGTAGGAACATTCATGCCCCGTGACTCAACACCGACTCTCTTGTGGAGATGTAACTCTTGCAGATAATTCCTACTCAACCAAAGGTCACAGGCAGAAAGACAGTGGCTCTCTGGGGTAACCTGAGCTAGAGAGGTTTAGTAAGATAAGAGACGGTGCTGGAGATGAATCAATCTATAGTACTTACAGAAGCCTAGCAAAAAACCCTTAAGTTTCAGCTGCTGTTGTCGTTAATGTTACTATTATTGTTAATCTCCACTCAATGAATATTTAGTTGTCATCAAAAATTATCATTGCAATTATGGAGCAACACTATGTCCTACAGTATAACCATACAAAAGCATACATATTAAATTACTGAAAATCAATATAAAAACCAGGCACAGTGACACATCTGTAATTCCAGCTGCTCCAGAGGCTGAGTCAGGAGGATTGCAGATTCGAGGCTAGCCTAGGGAACTCAGAGAGATCTTGTCTCAAAATAAAAAATAAGAAGTGCTGGGGTGGGGCTGGAGTGGTAGCTCAGCGGTTTCAACGCTTGCCTGGCAAGCACGAAAACCTGGGTTCAAACCCCAGCACCACGTACACAACAAATTGTTAGAGCAATGAAGGCCATGTGAAAAACTAGATAAAATTGTTTCTCTCTTTCTCTGTCTCTCTCACTGTCCCTATTTATTAAAAAAAAAAAAAGAAGTGCTGGGGATATGGTAGAGAACCCCCATGTCCCATCCCCAGTACTGAAAAAAAAGAATATACAAAGTGATCATGGCTGGAGCAGTGGTTCAGAGGTTACAGAACTTGGCTGGCATATGCAAGGACACAGGTTCGAACCCCAGCACCACGTACACAACAAAGTGTTGGAGAAACGAGAGCCACATGAAAAACTAAATAAAATTGATTCTCCCTTTCTCTCTGTCTCTCTTTATTTAAAAAAAAAAAAACCTGGAAAAGGGTGATTTTTTTTCTTTTTTGTGTATTATCCAAACTTCCAAACTTTTTTTTTTGGTACCAGAGATTGAACCCAGGGGCCCTTAACAATTGCATCACATCCCCAGCTTTTTTATTTTTTATTTTGAGACAAGGACTCAGTAAGTTGCTTAAGGCCTCGCCAAGTTGCTAAGGCGGGCTTCAAACTTGCAATCCCGCTTCAGCCTCCTAGTTGCTGGCATTACAGGTGTGCACCACCACACCTGGCAAATATCTTTTTTCTATTTGTTTTTTTTTTAGTGCTGGAGCTGGAACCCAGGGCCCACTGTATGCTAAACATCCACTCCATCACTGACCTACACCTCCACCCCCTATATTTTTAAATGCTATTGACGATCTCTAGCCCTGTGCACCCCACCCCAGGTGACTTCTTTATACAGTGCTTTTCTTTGAGAATAGTCGGCTTGTTGTTGAAACAGGGTTGCTAGACATTTAATCTCGAGTTTAAAATGTACAAGTAATTTTGTAAAAGACTGCCATGCTGTCTTCCACAGTGACTACCATGTTGCATTTGTACCAGTAGAGTGTGTGCCCGCTCCCAGCTGATTTTTTTTTTTTAAGAGAGAGGGAAACAGGGGCTGGACCGGTGGCTCGGCAGTTATGTCACTTGCCCGGCATGCACAAGTACACGGGTTCAAACCCCAGCACCCATGTACTCAACTAAGTGTCGGAGCAACGAAAGCCATGTGAAAAACTCAATAAAAATTGATTCTCTAAAAAGAGAGAGAGAGAGAAAGAGAAACAGTGAGAAAGTGAAAATTTTATTTTTTCATCTGGACTTTGTTCCTCTGACACCTACTTGCAGTAAGTGGTAGAGAAGTCACATGGTGCCATGCCAATGGTGGCTGCCAGAATTTGCCAGAACCTCCCTTCTCGGGGTCAAGAGACACTGGTGGAAGGGTGTCTCCCCAGGGGAACTCTGCTGCAAAGGAAGCTAGAAAGGAACTGATAGGTGCTGGGTCCTGCTGGCCACCATCCCTGAGGCGACCTGGCTCTGCAGCTATGGGGAAAGTATACCTGCACATGGGAGCTGCTGGGGGAGCCTTGTGCACTGCGGGAGCCTGGTGATGAAGCCATCTGCCCTTGGGAGCTGGGCACTGAGGAAGTCATCCACGCTTCAGGAGCCTGCTGGAGGAGCACTCGGATGCGGAGAAGAGACCCCTTCTTCCTGCAATCACCCCAGAGCCCTCAGCTGGAAAACTTAGTACTCTGCCAGCTGGCAAAGGAAAAATACTAAACTGCCCAGTTGTACACCTGCAGAGCCAGCCAAGGGGCAATGAATTAATCACTGCCACAAACCTAGCCTGAGCCTCTTGGTTGATGGGGGGCCTTGGGGGACTGGAAACCCACACTACAAGAAGGGTCAGGAGGGATTTATCTCTTAAGGTCCCATGGGGAAAGAGAGAGCTGGCAGAAGGGAGCCCTAAGCCTGTGGGCAGGGGCCAACCTGGGCCCACCTTCTATTTTTGGAAATAAGCCTTTAGTGGAACATAGCCGCTCTTGAATGTCCACACATTCCCTCTGCTTTAGTGCCATAAGGGTAGAACTGAGTTGTTGCAACCAAGAGAGACAACTTGGCCTGCAAGGCTTAAAATATTCACCGTCTGCCCTTTCTCAGAGAAGATGCAAGTCCCTGGTCTAAGTCACTGTCAGATTAGACCCAAGGGTTTAGTGGGAAGACAAGACCCTGGGAAAAAATGGGCAGTCGCCTTGCTTCCAAAGCTTTCAAATACCTGGAGTCCAGGAGCCCGGGCACCGGGCTGCACTCAGTCGCTACCGGTCCCACTGTCACCTTCCATTCCTGAGGCTGGTCTCCCTCCACACGACCTGTGGGTCAGTTTCCAGCCCACAGGGTGTGGCAGGTGGAGAAACTCCTCTCCCAGTACAGACAATGAGGACACGCATGCTGCCCGACAGCCCCTTCTGCTCCCGGACCAGACTCCACGAATGGGTGCGAATCCAGTGCGAGCTGTCAGTTGGGCCGCATGTCTAACCCAGGTGGGCTTCTTCAGGATGCCACAGTCCTGACAGACCCAGTGGTACACGATGCCAGCAGACCACATGGTGACATGGGAGCAGGCAGCGCTCCTGAGTTCTTCAACAATGTCTCCGCTGCTCTTTAAACAACAGGAAGACTCCATTCTCAGGCTATTTCACACCTGGAATGCTATTCCCTAGTGCATGGTGCTAGACACAGGGGCACACGCCTGTAATCCCAGTAATCCCAGCCACCTGGGATCACAAATCCAAAGTCAAACTCTGTGCCCATTGAACAGTTACTCCCCATTCTCCCCCTCCAAGCCCCAGGCGAAGTCCCTGAATTGACCACTTCAGATAGCTCATGTAAGTGGGATCACACAGTACTTATCCTTCTGAGTTGTTGTTTTTTTTTTTTTTAACGTAGTATGTTTTCAAAGCTCATTCGTGTAGGAGAATGTACTAGACAATCCCCTTCCGTTTTATGCATACACCACATTTTGTCCGCATCTGTCCCTGGACATGTGAGTTGTTGTCACCTTCTGCCTCTTGTGAAGATTGCTGCTGTGAACTTGAATGTGCAGGTATTTCAAGCCTTTGCCTTCAGGGATTTGGGGTAGAGAGCTGGCAGTGGAATTGCTGGGCCCTGTGGCAGCTCTGTTTAATTCTTTAGCTACGTGCCATTGGATGCAGGAGGTGCGTCTCAAGGGTCAAGCACACGCTTAGTGTACACGAGGCCACAGGTTCAAATCCCAGCGTGGGTGCACACACAAAACCACAAATCTTGCATTTCAGCCAGCAAAGCACAAGAGCTCTGATTTCTCCATATCCTTGACAGCAATTATTATTATCCCCTGCTCTCATTTGATAATAACCATGCTAATGGAAATGAAGCAGTATTACACTGTGGTTTTGACTTGCATATCTCCAGTAATTAATGATATTGATCCTCTTTTCGTGTGCTTACTGGCAATTTGTATATTTTCTTTGGAAAATGTGTATTAGATTCCTTTGCTCTTTTTTTTTAAGTAGTATGGATTGAACCCAGGGGTGCTTTACCACTGAGCCATTCCCCCAGCCCTTTTATTTTTTTATTTTGAGACAGGGTATCACTAAGTTGCTGAGGCTGGCCTTGAATTTGTGATTTTCCTGTCTTAACCTCCCAGAGTCACTGGAATCACAGGCATGGGCCACAGTAACTGGCTCCTTTGGCCATTTTTAATCAGGTTGTCTTTTTGGTCTCCTAATTATAAGAGTTTTTTATGTACCCTGGATATTAATTCCTTATTACATGTATGATTTGCAAATATTTTCCCTCATTCCACAGGTTACTGCTCTACTCTCTCGACTGTTTCCTTGGTGCCCAGAAGTTCTTAGGTTTGATATTGAATATTTTGAAATCAGGAAGTATGAGTCCTTTGTTCTTTGAAAGAGAGTGAGAATCAATTTTATTTTTCATCTGGTTTTATTTTAGTTGTGTATGTGGTGCTGAAGGTGGAACCTGGGTCCTCATGCATGCCAGGTAAGTGCTTTATAGCTGAGCCACCTCTCTAGCCCCAAGTCCTTTGTTTTTTTATAAAATTATTCTGGCTATTCCTGATCCCTTTAAATTTCATATAAATTTTAAGATGAACTGTTCAGTTTCTCCAAAACCAATTACTTCTTGAGAAAAAAATGTGTAGGGGCTTGAGTGGTGGCTCAGTGGTTGCTGCTGTTGCCTGGAATGCACAGGAACATAGGTTTGAACCCCAGCACCATGTACAAAACAAAGTGTCACAGCAACAAAAGACAAATGAAAAACTAAATAAAATTGATTCCCTTTCTCTCTCTCTTTGTCCCCCTGTTTAAAAAAAAAGAAAGATAAAGAGAAAAGAAGGAAAGAAGGAAGAAAATGTAGATCACTTTGGGCAGTATTAACATTTTAACTAAGTTTTCCAGTCCAGGAATGAGAGAAGTCTGTCCACATATTTGTATCTTTTAAACTTTCTTCTAGCAACATTTTGTAGTCCTTGGTGTCTATCCAAGTCTTTTACCTCCTGTTTAAGTTTATTCCTACATATTTTATTCTTTTTGATGTTATTTTGATATTGTTTTCTTATTTTCCTTTTTTAGGTTGTCATTATTAGCGTATAGAAAAACTGATCATTATGTGTTGATTGTACATCCTGGGAGTTTGCCGAAAATGTTTTGTTTGTTTCTTAGGTTTTGGAGCTGGGGACTGAACCCAGGGTCTTGCATATACTAAGCAGAGGCTCTCCCAGTGGGCTACACCCCTGTCCACTTGTTAGTTTAAATAGGTGTTTGTGTGATATTTAGGGCTTTCTACATATCAGATCACATTCTCAGTGAACAGAGCTAATTTTTATTGTTTCTTTTCAATTTGGGCGCATTCTATTTCTTTTTCTTGTTTAATTGCATTGGCTAGGATTGCTAATACTATGGTGAATAGAAGTGAGAATACACCCTTTTCTCATCCTAATCTTAGGGAGAAAGCTTTAAGTCTTTTGCCACTGTGTATAATGTGAACTGTGGGCTTTTCATATGTGGCTTTCATTGCGTTGAGGTAGTTTCCTTCTATCCCTAGATTGTTGAGAGTGTTTATCATGAAAGAGTGTTGAATTCTGTCAAATATTCCTACATCAATTGAGATGTTCATGTATTATTTCCTTCATCCTGTCAATGTAATTATTACATTGATTTTCACATGTTAAATCATCTCTTTATTCCAGGATATTTAAACACTGGATGTTTTATAGACACAGTAGCTGATATTAGATATGGTTTACAAAATAAAGTAACAAACACAATCAAATTTTTCTGGTAAACTCAATGAGTTCATTAAAATATTTTCTTCATGCTAGCAAGGTGCATGCCTGTAATCCCAGTGACTCAGGAGGCTGAGACAGGAGGATGACAAGTTCAAAGCCTGCCTCAGCAACTTAGTGAGGCCTTATGCAACTTAGCAAGACCCCAACTCAAAATAAAAGATAAACATAAAAAGGACTAGGGATGTGGCTCAGTGTTAAGCATCCCTGGGTTCAATCCCCAGTACCAAAAGAAAGATAAAAATAAATTTAAAAGTAGATAAATAGGGAAGAGGGATGTGTTGGATTAAGGTATAGTAGTGTCATTTAAGTCCTGTCTAAGGGTCTCAAGGACAGAAGCAGACATTGGGTGGCGAGTGCCACTCAGCCATGGAGCCTGGCGGAGTCAGATGGAACCAACCAGATCCTCTTTCCTTACTGATGCAATGGGGCTGCTACAATGTATTGAGGGTGCTGATGAGGGAGACAGCTTCACCATCTGTGCACATTTATGCTGACACAAGGATCAAAGGCCTTGCCCAGAGCATGAGCATTACTTGTTTTTCCTATTGAGCATGAGTCAAACCAATAAACAAGGTACAAAAGCCAATTATTTTTTCTTTTTGGTACCAGGGATTGAATCCAGGGGCATTTAACCACAAAGTCACATCCCCAGCCCTTTTTATTTTCTATTTTGAGACAGGGTCTCACTGAGTTGCTTAGGGCCTTACTGAGTTGCTGAGGCTGGCTTCAAACTTTGATCCTCCTGCCTTAGCCTCCTGAGTTGCTGGGATTATAGGTGTGTACCACAATGCCCAGCACAAAAGCCACTTTTAAATCTTATTCCAGGGTCTGGGACATAGTTCAACAGTCCAGTGCTTGCCTGACACACATAATGGCCCTGGGTTCAATCCCCAGCACTGGAGTCATGGTGGGAGGGGTGGTTCCCAATGATATAATCCCTGTAAGTTTAGAGTTCTCAGGCTGGAGAACAAGACAGATGGTGACACCTGCTTTCAAGTATCATCTCAGAAGCTAGGAGGGCAGGGATATTTGGCCATCTATGAACTAGCAAAGGTAAGTCCATATGAAAAAGCACAGGAAATGCCAGAAGTAACAATGCAGTGGTCGGACGACTTCAGTCCTAGTCTCAGCCTGCTGTTAATCATAGGAAAGTTATCACCATTTCTTCATCAGGAAAATAATGAGACAGTAAACCTCCCAGTGCCCTCATGAAGACTGTTGTGTTGGTCAGCTTTCCATCACTGTGACAAAATACCTGAGAAAAGCGGCTTAAACTAGGAGAGATTTATTTTGGCTCACGGTGCACTGGTGTCAGTCCCTGGCCGGCCAGTCTCCTTCTGGGGCTGTGAGTGCATGCTAGGGCACAGCTACTCACCCTCATGGTGGCCAGGAAGCAGAGAAAGGGGAGAAAACACACCTTCCAAAGGCCTGACCCTGGTGACACCCTTCCAACCAGGCTCTGCCGCCTAAACGTGGCACCACCTCCCCACTGTGCCACACGCTGGCCACCAAGTCTTCAGTGCAATTGTCCAAAGAGAAAGTCACAGCAAATGAGTTTAAAGATCTGGTTGCCTTGGTACCTATCCTAAAGTCCTCTTATTACAGTGATCCACACATACTCATAGCAGCACAATTCACATCACCAAACTACGGAACCAGCCAGCTGTTCTTCAACAGATGAATGGAAAAAGAAAATGTGGCGTATATGCACAATGGAGGTTTAGTCAGCCATAAGGAAAAACGAAAATGAATGGATGAAACTAGAGACCACTATGTTAAGTGAAATCAATCACATGCAGGTGGTCAAGGGTTGTGTGTTTTTTTAATTGTGGAAGCTAGAGAGGAAGAAGAAAGAGAAAGGTGGCGGCAGAACTCCTAAAACTCAAAGGGAGATCAGTAGAAGAAAGGAGCCAAGGGGTGGACGGTGAGGAGGGAGGGAGAAAGTGCTGGGGAGGGATAATGGCCAAGTTATATTGCTGTATTGTGTGCATCTACGAATATATAACAACAAATCCCATCATTATGTACCACAACAATGTACCAATAAAAATGTGGAAAAATATCTAAAAACTGAATTTTTATTTACAATTATAAAATAAGGCAACACTTCATTATCTAAAAAAAAATTCTCCAAGACCATTAGGTTATTGCTGAGCAGAGGAGTTTGGTTTTATAAGCAGGAAAGACTGAAGGAGCCACATAGAACAGAGTAGATAGTCGTTTCAGAGTTACTTTCCTGGTGAAAGTAAAAACAGAGGGAATTTCCTTATCAGGCTGGCTAAAATCAGAATGTCTGGGGATTTGCTTTTATCTCTCCATTTCTTGGAAGATAACAGCTTCCGAGATAAACAACTTAGTTTCGGCTTGGTGGCATGGAACTTGGTCTGATCTGTTGGGCCCAGTTCAGGGGCTCACTGTAAACCAAGGGAGTCCCAGGGACATTATTGAACACAGGGTACATATGCCACTAAGACTGCTGTCCAAAGGGCATTTTCCACACTGAAAGGATCCAGCCTTCCTTGGAGAAATGGCTGGTTCCAGACATAGGGCATAAATGTTTGGGACGAGCATGAACATTCTGGTGTGCCCAGATGAGGTGAAAACCAGAGAAAAGAAGGATCATGAGAAGGAGCTCTCCTTGGTCCGACAAGAGGCAGTTGGAGCACAGGAAGAATTCAACATTTATCCTGCTTTTATTATCAAACTGTGTTTCAGGGCAACCAAATGCTAGCTTTAGTTCATGAGGGAAAGAATTCTAGGTAATCAATGTGGAAAGGATGACTGAAAATTATGGGGAATGATGTGCAGTTCGTGACAGTGTTAGCCAGCAAGAACAACGGCCTGTGTTGGATCCCAGCACTGCATTAAAAAGAGAGAAAAAAATTCCCACAATCCCTAATGAGGTAACAGTGGATGAAAGTAATAGCACGTGGGCAAAGGACACTGGACAAAACCACCAGACAGAGTTATGGAAGAAGTTTACAGGGGCAGGTGGCTGAGCCCAGTACTGTACACAGCCACAAAAAGGAGTTTTAGGAAGAATTTGCAGAGGCAGGCAGCTGAGCACCGCAATGGACACAAAGTTTAAGAAAGACCTTTATAGAGAGAGGCCAGCTCAGCCCAGCACTGGACAAAAACACAAGATGGAGCTCATGGAAGAAATTTACAGAGGCAGGAGGCTGAGCTCCACAATGGATAAAAACACTAGACAGAGTTTAAGGAAGAATTTACAGAGGCAGGCCAGCTGAACCCAACTCTGGACTAAAAAACCAGACCAAGTGTAGGGAGGAAATTTACAGAAGCTGGTGACCTGAGCCCAGTATGGGACAAAACAACCAGACTGAATTTAAGAACTTTATAGAGGCAGACCAGCTGAGTCCAGCAGTGGACACAACCACCTGATTTTAAGGAAGAGCTTCACAGGGGCAGGCCAGCTGAGACCAGCACTGGACAAAATGACCAGACAGATTTTAAGGAAGAACTTTACGGAGGCAGACCACCTGGGCCCAGCACTGGACACCACCACAAGATGGAGTTTAAGAAAGGTTTCCAGAGGCTGGCCAGCTGAGCCCAGCACTGAGCCTGAACACTGAACAGTTGTTCTGTGCCATCAACCACACCACTTCCTGGAAGTCTTCTTACCCGCCCCCCACATTAAAGCTGAGCGTTGTCTCTTTAGCCAACCTCAGTTTACCAGAAACATGGGAGAGAGGGAAATGCAGAAGAAAGCAGTCAGATCCTCAAGTGGGACACTGTGCATGACAACTCAGTTTCTAAGACTCAATGACAAGCAGAAGAATAAAGGTTGGGGGAGGGTAATGCTATAGAATATGAGACTTGACAGCCACAGACGCAAATTTCATATGTAGATTTTGAATGTGATCTGAGTTGAATAAACCAATTGTAAAACAGTTTATTTACATTATCGGAATTTTTTTTCTGGACAAGTATTAGATAATACCAGGATTAGCAGATTGTCAGGTTATGTAAAGAACAGGTCTGCTTTTTCAGAGCTCTGTACTGAGATCTACAACAGTGAAATGACATAATGTGTGCAATTTGCCCAAAAACATCCAGTAGAAGAAAACAGGAATACATGAAGTATAGTTTTCAGAATCTTGATAACTGGAATGCTTGGGATGGAACATGGGAATTCATTGTTCTGTTCTCATTTTTTAGAATAAGCATTTTCTAACTAATTTTAGAGAGTTTTTTTTTTTTAAAGAAATCATGTACAGCAGAGTGTTACAGTGAATGAGCATTAGTTCTCTTCCCGCCACTCTCATAGATGCAAAATATGTGGGTGGAAGTGAAAGTCCCTCAGTGTTTTATTAAAAACACTCTCTGGGTTTCATTTCAGGAGCCCGTGCAGGCCACGCGCCAGCCAGAGATCTGACTACAGAGTCCACAGGAAAAAGCTCAAATCAGTCAGAGGTAGAAATTCAGCAAGACCAAACGTTTGACAGTTTTTTTTTTTTTTTTTGGCACTAGGGATTGGAGGTTGAACCCAGGAGCGCTCAAACACCAAGCAGCATCCCCAGTTATTATTTTGAGACAGGGTTTCGCCAAGTTGCTGAGACTGGCTTTGAACTTGCAATCCTCCTGCTTCAGCCTCCTGAGTTGCTGGGATTACAGGCCCGCGCCACCATGCTGACTTCTTTTTCAAGTAGGGAAATCTTTTCCATCTACTAAAAAAGTCCCCAGGGGGTCCTGCCTTTTTTGTTGGATAAGCATTATCCGTCTGGCCAAAAAGAACCAAAGCGAGGGCTTCCCGCTTCCGCAACAGCAGGTTGGAGAGGCAGGACTGGGCAAGGGCACCGAGGAGTCCTCGAAGGCCGGGTGCCCCGGGGAACAGCGCCAGCTGCCGGCTTGGGGACGCCCAGGTGGCCGCGCGCGGGACTCCTTCGCGTTCCGCTGCGCTCCCACCTGCGGAGAGCAGGGTGCGGCTCCGCCTTCAGGGGGAGCGCTCGGCGCTCTGCCAAGGTCCAGGCAGCGGGCCGAGCGGACAGGTGCAAGTGTATAGCACGCCCCCTAGAGGATGCATTCCTTTCCCGGAGGCACGCGTTCACCGCCTCCGTCACCGCGCGGTCCTCACGTCATCCAACCGTGCGAGGCCGACGTCCTCCCGGGGAGTACTCCTTCTGCTCCCTACTTATTTCCCCCGTCGCACACCCGGAAGGTTCTCCAACACAAACACGACGCCGTGTCGGAGCTCGCCGGCCAGCCTCCGCCAGTCCGCAGCGGCGGTCACTAAACCCGGTCAGCATCTCAGATGACCGCGAGCACCTTCCGGGCTCTGTGACGTCTCTAGGCCCTGCCCCCTGGATCAGCCAATCGTAGCTCGAGAACGCTCGCTCTGAGCCCTGCCTCCTGCGGTGGAGCCAATCGGAGGGCACGCGCGGGCTGGTGCTCCGCTGCCGGGCGCGATGGACCTGGGCGCCTACCCTCCTCTTCCCAGCTCCCAGGCCTGGGTCCGGCGCCCGCCGCCCGAGGCGTGCCTGCCGCTGAGCTTCGAGGAGGAGCTGTCCGACTGTCTGGACTACTACTACCTGCGCGACTTCCCGGCGTCGGGGGCCGGGCGCAGCAAGGGCCGGACGCGGCGGGAGCAGGAACTGCGCACCAACCGGCAGGTGCCCGGCGGCCACGAGCGCAAGGTGGCGCAGAGGCTCCTCAACGGCCAGCGCAAGCGGCGCCAGAGCCAGCTGCAGCCGCGGCCGCGCACGCGTCTGGCCTGAGCGCGGGTAGGTGCAGCCAGGGCCGCGGAGCCGTGCGCGTGGCCCCCCAGCTGTCGCAGCCTGGGTGCAGAACGCCCAGGGGTGGAGAGAGCAGGACAGCTCGGAGGCTAGTGCTCGCCCCACGCCAGGGAATCACTGACCTCTGGTTTCTGTCTGATTTTCTGCAGGACACCCACAGACCCGATAAAAAACTAACTGTGGTCCTCCATGTTGGTCAACAGAACTTTTCGACATCCTTAAGTTTGCTGCTTCAATCTTTTCCTTACTAATTGATTGTCAATTAAGTAATGTCCACGTAGGTATGCCTTTTTAGAGTTTTTAATTAAAAGAGAACAGCAAGAATGGCATTTTTAACTCTTCTGGGCCTTTTTTTTTCTCATTCCAGTTACTATGGTAACTCGTTTCTAGTCCACAAATACTTAATATCTTAATGTGTAAAGAAGTGATCACAAAGAGGAATGTGGGAGACCAAAGAGGAATTTCACACTGAAGATTTAGGGTGTCTGTATATATAACAGGGCACATCAAACAATTCTCTGCACTTACTGAACTCATAATGATCTTTAGAGGTAGTTACAGTTATCCCCACTTTAGAAAAGGAACAGGCACAGTTAATGTAACTTTCCAAAGATCACACAGCTAATTAGGCAGTAAAAAAAGTGATCTGACCCTAGATCAGATCACTGTTTTAGGGCTCCAGCCCTAAAACATTTCTTATGTCTTGGAAAAATTTTTAAATTTAAAAATGCATTTCACAGGCTGGAGCGGTGGCTCAGCGGTTTCGGCGCTTGCCTGGCAAGCACGAGGACCCAGGTTCAAACCCCAGCACCACGTACACAACTGAGTGTTGGAGCAAGTAAGGCCATGTGAAAAACTAAATAAAGTTGTTCTGCTCTTTCTCTGTCTCTCTCACTGTCCCTCTCTCTTAAAAAAAAAAAAAAAAAGTTTTAGCCAGGCTTGGTGGTGCATTCATATAATCCCAGTGACTGGGGAAGCTGAGGCAGGAGGATTGCAAGTTCCAGGCCAGCCTCAACAACTTAGTGAGACCCTGTCTCAAAATAAAAAGGGCTGGGGATGTGGCTTGGGGGTTAAGTGCCCCTGGGTTCAATCCCCAGTACCAAAAAATAAAGGCATCCATTTTTTAGCATGTTTTTCTTAACTGTCAGACAGCTCTATGTTTCAGAACCACTCACAAACTATGTGTTTAGAGGCAAGAGTTGAGTTACAGTTATGAAATTATGCAGAAAATGACAGGCCAACTGTCTTCTTTTCTGTAGCCTGTGTTCAATCTGGACTTCTGTGCCCAGCAGAGACCTTAGTTAGGACAGAAGGCTCATTTGATAATCCACCACTCTGCATCCAGCAGACTTCTCAGTGGTCACTCAGGTCAAGTTCTGTCAAGCTTGTTTCCTCATTTATAAGATAGAAAGGATACTGGATTGCCTTGCAAAACTGTGAGATTGTAGGCAGAATACAGACAGCATCTGACATAGTGCAGAGCCAGCATGTGATAGGTGCTCAGTGAGGACGGCTAGTTTACTACATAGATTCTTCTAAAATGTCTCCAGGTAATGTGGCATGCTGGAGAGTCAGCATGGTAGCAGTCTGACTTTCGAGTCAAACAAGTGTGGACTTGAGTAAGTTATTTAAATTCTCTATGTATATTTTCCTTACCTACAAAATGGCAATAATTGTAGTGTCTTAAAGTTCTTCTTAAGAGTAAATGAATACTACACTGCTGGTGGGACTGCAAACTGGTTCAGCCACTATGGAAAGTTGTATGGAGAATCCTCAAAAAATTAAGGATAGAACCACCTTATGACCCAGTTATCCCACTCCTGGGAATTTTCCCAAAAGACTTAGAATCAGCATATTATAGCAATGTGGCTTCATCAATGTTTTTAGCAGCTCAATTTACTATAGCTAGGTTATGGAACCAAACCCAGATGCCCCTCACTTGATGAGTGGATACAAAAGCTTTGGTACGTATGTACTATGGAATACTACTCGGCCATTAGAGAGGACAATATTATATCTTTTGAAAACAAATGGATGGAGATGGATAGAATTATGCTTAGTGAAGTCTCCCAATCTCAGAGACTCAAGGGCCGAATGGTTTCTCTCATCTGTTGATGCTAGCATATATGGGGAAGCAGTATGGCAGACGGCTAAACTAACAAAACTGCAAATTGAATGACTTTCAGAGCATTAGGGGGATGGCTCTATAGGATACTTGGAGGTGTAGGGAGGGGGTAAGGGAGGGTATATGAAGAACTCATAGGAGTCTGGAGATTGGGAAGATGGGGGAACCATCCCAGAAGCCGATGTCATTCCTCCACGAACTACCCATTTAACGCATGAGTTCTTCTGGGGGAAACTGCAATAGGTAAAATCCAAGGTGGTTATCCATGATCTGGTTTTTCCCCTTGATAACAAAGTTTATATCCATTGATTGCTAATGTTGTGATAATGTTTCCCCCTCAACTGTATTTCTATATTCTTCTAATAAAAAAAGTAAAAAAAAAAAAACTTTAAAAAAGCCCCCCCCCAAAAAAGAGTAAATGAAGGGGGGAGTTGGTAACGACTTCCTAAACCAGGATCCTAAAGCAGAAGAATTACAGTCTAAAATCAATGAGTGGGATGCCATTAAACTAAAAAGTCTCTGTACAGCTAAGGATATAGTCAAAACAGTCAGGAGACAACTTACAGAATGGGAGAGAATCATGGCCTGTGATCCCTCTGACAGGGGACTAATATCCACAATTTACATAGAACTCAAAAAACTTAATAACAAAAGCACAAACAATCCAATCAATAAATGAGCCAGAGAGCTAAAAAGAAACTTCTCAACAGAGGACATTGAGCAAGCCAATGAATATTGAGAAAGTGATCTAAATCACTGGCAATCAGAGAAATGCAAATCAAAACTACATTAAGATTTCACCCCACTTCAGTCAGAATGGCAAAGATGAAGAATACGAATAATAACAAATGCTGGAGGGGTTGTGGGGAGATAGGAACTCTAGCACACTGTTGGTGGAATTGCAAACTGGTCCAGCTGCCAGGGAGCCTCACACATATATGCTAGGTAAGCACACTGTACTGCTGAAATACATCCCCAAGCCCTTTTTAAATTTTTATTTTTTGAGTATCTTGCTAAGTTGGCCAAGATGGCCTCATGTTTGTAATAGTCCTGCCTCAGCCTCTTGAGTAAGAGATTAAAGGCAGGTACCCCATGTGTAGACTAAAGTAATTTTTTTTAAAACCAGAGATTGAACCCAGGGATCCCAGGGATATTTAAACACTGAGACATATGCCCAGTCCTTTTATTTTTTTATTTTGAGACAGGGTCTCACTAAGTTGCTCAGGGCCTTGCTGAGTTGCTAAGGCTGGCTTTGAACTTTCAATCCTCCTGCCTCAGCCTCCTGACCTGCTGGGATGTGCACCACTGTACCCAGCCTAAAGTAATTTTTTTTTTTTTAAGAAAGAGGGGACAGTGAGAGAGAGAATCAATTTTTATTTAGTTTTTCACATGGCCTTTGTTGCTCCGAGACTTTGTTGTGTACGTGGTGCTGGGGTTTGAACTTGTGTACTTGTGCATGCCAGGCAAGTGCCATAACCTCCAAGCCACCACTCCAGCCCCTAAAGTAATTTTTTTAATGCTTCCGTTGCTGCCGTCTTATCCTTTAAAAATTCATTCCTTGACTGGGATGAGGGCGTTGTGGGGGTAATTCTGTTTAAGAACATATGCACATTATATTGCTACTTTATATGCCTTTATGATTGTACAATAACTCAACTGTGTAATAAAAATTAAGAAAAAAGAACAAGGATCATACAGAAACTGGAAACATATCAATAAATTTAACTAATTTCTTTAAAAGTTAAAAAAAATAATGGGGGGCTGGAGAGGTGGTTCAGCAGTTACAGCGCTTGCCTGGCATGCGCGAGTACACGGGTTCAGACCCCAGCACCACATACACAACAAAGCGTCTGAGCAACAAATGCCACATGAAAAAAAAACTAAATAAAGTTGATTTTCTCTCTCTCTCTCTCTCTCTCTCTCTCACACACACACACACACACTGTCCCTCTGTCTTTAATAATAATAATGATGATGATGATGATGATGATGGAGGGGCTGGAGCCGTGGCTCAGAGGTTACAGCACTTGCCCGGCATGTGTGAGTATGCGACTTCAAACCCCAGCATCACATACACACCGAAGTCTCAGAGCAACGAAGGCCATATGAAAAACTAAATAAAAATTGTTTCTCCCTTTCTCACTCTCTCTCTCTCTCTCACTGTCCCTCTCTCTTAAAAAAAAAATAATGGGAGGTGGTGGGAAGGGGATGGGGAGGGGGGAGGGTATATGAAGAACTCATAGGAGTCTGGTGATTGGGAAGATGGGGGAACCATCCCAGAAGCCGATGTTATTCCTACTCTAGATACCCATTTAACACATGAGTTCTTCTGGGGGAAACTGCAATAGAAGAAACCCATAGCAGCTTATCTGTGCGTTAGCATCACCCCTGGTTAACAAAGTTTACACATATTGATTGCTACAGTTTTGACAATGTTTCCCCCTCTTCTGTATCCTGTATCGCTATATACTTCTAATAAATGTGAAAAAAAATAATGGAAAAAAATTCTTCCCTTACCTTTGAATCCCCTCTTCTACCTCTTAAATACCACGTCCAAAGTGGCTCTGTGGTGCAATGGGTAGCATATTGGACTTCTAAGCAAAACTGCAGTGGCCAAATACCATGTCCAGGTTAATCTTCCTGAAGACAGTTTTATTGTATAAAAACCCTCAAAGGTTTATCTAACCTTATAGATAAAAAGCTTGGATTCTGTATATTGTCCTCAAAATCATTTATTGGATTTCCTTAAATTTGTTTGCCACAACTTACGAAAATACTGTAGTTTGTGACTTGGGAGGCTGAGGCAGGAAGATCACAAGGTCAAGGCCAGCGTTAGCAACCCAGCAGGACCCTGTCTTAAAAAGTAAAAAGGGCTGGGGATGTGGCTCAGTGGTAAGGCATCCCTGGAACCAAAACAAAAACAAAATCCCCTGTTCCTGAAGATTTACCATGCTCCTTTTGTGCCTTTTCACTGAAATGTGACATCTGGTTTGCCTGCCCTCTCCCCTTTAAGATGTCCTGTCTGAAATCCACTCCGCTGAACTTAGCTCGACACTAGCTTTCCCTGAAGCCTTTGTCCACGCTGGGTGTGCATGCACTCAAACTTCGCACAACTCCCCTTAATGACTTGTTCACAGAGCCGTCAGAACTTCCAGACTGACAGTTATATTTGATATTATTTTTTGTCTGATATGTGAAAGGGATGATGTCCATATGTCTTAGTTACCCAGAGAAAGACGACATGTGGATTGTCAGGACCATGATGTCATACCATTTCAGTTCTTCCATGGCTCGGACTGTGGAGCACAGCAGGCCAGACAAACAGTGGCCTTGTCAAACTTAACTCTGTAAGATGTTCTGCTTGATTTTGCCTATTTTAGATGCTAGGACTTTTAATTAAATCTAAAACATGGCCGCAATAGAAAACATGCATATTGTCTATTACTGTGTAACAAAACAAAAATGTCACATGCTGCTGTTAACCACAGGATATGTTCTAAGAAATACAGCAGGCACCATAGTGCACGCACACATGGAAACAGAGATGGCTGGTGTCACTTGGCAGTGCAATTCAGGGGACTGCTACTGTGTACAGGAAGCACTCTTGACCAAAACCTGGTGCACCCTTGACTGAAGGAGCTCTGGAGCAGTCCTTCTGGGTTATCTTGACTCAGGGGTCTCCTGAGGCTGTAGTCAGGCTGTTGCTCACAGTCCTCAGAACATCTCCAAGATGGCTTGCGCTGGTGGCTGTTGCAGAAGCCCTGTCTACTGGCCACTGAGGCTTCATGGTGAGGCATCTGGCTTTCCCAAGAGTAAGTGAAGAGGCAGTCACAGAGCCACTTGTGGTTGGTTTCCAAAGCTGCAGACCTCTACTTTGGTTTTGCTGTGAGTCACTGAGTCCAGCCCACATTCAAAGGTTCCACCTTTTCAGGGAAGATCAGAGAATGTGTGGATGTATTTTAAACTACCATGGTGTGTTTCGTTATTGTGTGTTCATTGTAGGAAGATCCTAATTCCACTACCAAGTGGATCACTACTTTTACTTTTCAAAATATATATGAACTGTCTCAAAAGTAAACCTGCTATGGAGCTAGAGTTGTGACTCAGTGGTTATGGAGTTTGCCTGACATACGCGAGGATGCGGGTTTGAACCCCAGCACCATGTACACAACTAAGTGTCAGAGCAATGAAAGCCACATGAAAAACTAAATAAAATTGATTTCTCTCTCTCTCTCTCTCTCTCTCTCTGTCCCTCTCTTAAAAAAAGAAAAAAGAAAAGTAAAGTAAACCTGCTCTGGATACTACTTTGTAAACTGCTCTTTCACTTAATATGTTGGGTAGACTCTGGGCACAATGGGGCACACCTATAATCCCAGGGACTCATGAGGTTGATGCAGGAGGAACTTGTGGTTTGAGGCCAGCCTGGGCAACTTAGTGAGACCCTATCTCAAAATAAAAAAATAAAAAAGGACTGGATATGTGGCTCAGTGGTGGAGTGCCCCTGGGTTCAATCCCCAGTAATGTATGACTATGCAGATAGATAAATGCATATAAATAGATGATAATTTTCATGTCAAATATTCTTTCATGATTTTTTTTGTGTGCTAGAGATTGAATGCCAGATCTTGCTCATGCTGGACAAGTGCTGTGACACTCAGCTACATCCCTAGCACCCTTTCATTACTTTCTTAATGGTAGCAGATGTCTCATAATATTTAGCTGACATATATGTCATGACTTATTTAGTGCTACATTGTAGGATCCTTAGTTTTTCATAGGTTTCTCTATTTTAACAGTTTATTAAATGAACATTTCTACAGCTAATAGTGATAATCATGACTGTTTCTTAAATTCCTAGAAATAGAATGTCTGGAACATTACACAATACAAAATTTTCTGATAGGGCTGGGGATGTCATGTAGTGGTACGACACGTGGGCTAGCATTTTCAAGACCCTGGGTTTGATACCAGCTCTGAAAAAGTTTTTTGGATGCAATTAGGTGCACTGGCACACTTGTAGCCCTATCTCTTGGAAGGAAAGCTTGATCCCAGAAGTTTGAGGGCAGCCAAGGCAACACAGCAAGAACCCTCTCAAAACATGAAAATAGGGGCTGGAGCGGTGGCTTGGCAGTTGGAGTGCTTGCCTGGCATGCACAAAGACCCAGGTACAAACACTAGCACCACATAAACAACTGAGTGTTGGAGAAACAAAGGCCAGATGGAAAAGCAAAGTTGATTCTTTCTCTCCTCTCTCTCTCTCTCACTCCCTCTCTGTCTTAAAAAAAAAACTGAAGTAATATATAATCTGTGGGGACTATAGCTATGAAGGGGGGATGGAAAAAAGCAGGGAGGAAAGGGAAGAGAGGGAGGGGGGAAAAGAGTACAGTTGACTCCCAAATCACCAGCAGGCGTGTAAATCTAGTAATTTCAATGTTTAAATTACTTGTATCTGGTCATTTATATCTGTAACTTGGGGGAACTACGGAGGAGTCATGAGATGGGAGAGTGAGGGGAAGTGGGGTAAATCCTGGACAAGGATCGGGTTTAAGCAACTCTGTCAATATGTATGCATGCGTGAATGTGAATCAATGAATCCCTTTGTCGTGTAAGATGATGCTGAACCAATAAGGAAAAAAAGTTTCTTAGTTCAAATTTTGATCACTGTAAGTGAAATATTTTTGTCAGATCTGGGGGGATTGAACCCAGAGGCACTCTACCGCTGAGCCTCATCCCCAGTCCTTTTTATTTTGAGACAAGATCTCACTAAGTTGCTTAGGGCCTCACTAAGTTGCTGAGACTGGCCTTGAACTTGTGGTCCTCTTGCTTTAGCCCCCCAAGGTGCTAAGATCACAGGTGAGTACCACTGTGCCTGGCCTTTACAGATATTGATAAATTCTCAACAAAAGACTAGCAAACCAAATCCAGCATTGTGTTAATAGGATTATACAATACCCACCTGTTCTCACTCCTTTTATGGTTCTTACTGTTGTCATGGCAACAGTTGACTCTCTTGGTGCTGGGGTTGTAGGGATGTCATTTAATATGCAGACAGGACTATGATGAAGTTAGAGGTCACCTGGGTCACTCTGGCAGCCATGTTAGCTCCGATCAACTTTGGCTAGCCCACCTGAAGTGGACCTTCTGACCTACTACATCTGGTGCTCAAAAACAAGATCAGCGAATGAGTCTGGAGTGGTGGCCCATACCTAGAATTCCAGCTCCTTGGGAAGCCGAGACAGAAGGATTCCAAATTCAAGGCCATCCTGGGCAATTTAGTGACACCTTGTCTAAAAATAAAAAGTAAAAAGGGCCAGAGATGCAGCTCAGTGGTTAAGTGCCCTCCCTGGGCTCCATCACCAGAAAGCAAAGAAAAAAAGAGAAAGTGAGACTAGAATGAGGTGGAGATCCAGCTGGTTTCCACAGGCAGCTCAAGATTAGGGCAGGGTTAACGTTCCCAGTTTCCAAAAGCCTGTGTTTGGTTCCCCACCTCTTCAAAGCCCTAACCTGTAACCACAGTCTCTTCTGCTGGCAGGGCAGATTCAGAATGGCTACAGCCAGGCTCCCCTCTGAAGTCTTCCTGCAGGCTGTGTTCTCAGTGCGTAGTCAAGGCCAAGAACACCCTGACTCAGCTCAAGGTCATAGACTTTTGTTGTGAGCATGCACCCAATGATGGAACCTGTTAACAGCATGCCTTCTTTGCCTGGCCTATGTAAAAATATGGCCCATGGAAGGCCTGAGGGGCTAAGTGGAACTGGCTTGGGGTTGGAGTGGGGTCGGCTACAGCTACAGGCTGCTGCCACCTCTGAATGAGCAATGTCTACCATCCCAGATGCATCTTCATCTTCTACCTACTGGAATCCCAGACCTGTTCCCAGTGGTCCAGCCTTGGCCTGACAATGGGTGTAGTCAGCAGGATCTTCTGCAGGTGAGAGATGCATGGACCCTGGTGGACAGGGGAACCTGTGGCTACCAGGCAACATATAGCATCCATTTGCCAGGGTGCTATTAGCAGGAACTCCTGTGGAGAGCTGGGATATGGTGGATGGGTCCCTGTGAGCATACGGAAGGCTTTGCAAGCACTTAGCTCCGAGCCACAAGACTGTGCTACACGGAAGGCAAGGGGATGAGTGGGTTGACTTTCTGAGTGTCCGTGAGTGAACACAGACCTGGCAGGGTAGACTGTGGACTGAGCAGCAAAGCCAGACGCCAGCTAGTGGCCTAGGACAAGGCTGGCAGTGGCAGTGCAGACAAGACTGAGAAACACCAGTGGAGCTGCTGGGGCCGAGAGATTGGGGAGTTGCCAGATAGGAAGAGGACTTACGAGCCATAGGAGCTTGCTGGAAGAGGGCCTCAGTACCCCCAAAATACCCCTCAGCCTCCCTGTAGTGCTGTGGAGTCTGGAGAGGAGGAGGGTTAACACCGGCAAGCCCGGCCAGTGGCAAGGCAGAAAAGGAACCAGCAGCAGCTGATGGCTCTGACAGGCAGCCTCCAGGGGCTGGCCCACAAGTTCACCATGTTCCACCTGTCAGGCAGAGTTGGAGGATTGGGAAAATAATTTGGTACGAGGCCAAGAGAGGCCCTGGCCACTTTGTTGTTTTGCCTGTGAGATGTAGGGATGCTGGGAGTCGATGGGCAGAACACCCCATGTGCTACATGTCATTAATCCTGCACAACCTTTTAACAGGTGTGCCAGGAGCTGGCAGGGGCCAGGAGAGCCCGAGTGTGCCAGGAGCTGGCAAAGATAACAGACTTCAGGAAGTGTTAGGGCCTGTTGCCCAGGTGACCCGGGAACAAGCCCACACCCTGGAGGTAAGGCAGCTTTTCGGTCCAGTGTTTGGGACACTGATGACTCCAGCCATGCACAACTGCCTGTGCGAACGGCAGTGACTGGAGCCAGAGACAGACACTAACTGGTTTGATACTAGTACAGGACAAAACACCCAGTGAACTGAGCCGAATAGCAAATGAAGTATCCCCCAGGGATATGTAAGACAGTCGTGCTGTGCATAAGGAGCAAGCTCTGGACCACTAGAACAGATGGCTTCAGGACATGCTACTGGCCATGGCCCCTGACCAGCCCAGGAAATGATGCAGATGCTTTGGTTAGTGTGCGGTGGTTAGAAGGGGTGCTCCCACTGACCTGGTGGCTTGGTTGCATTGTTACCAAACTTTCGGTCCTTGTCCCCAATACTAATCCAATAACAAGGACGAGTTTTGAGAAAAAGGGAAAAAGTTTTGTTGTTTTGCTGGCAAAGGAGCACAGAGGACTCCTATCCCAGAGGCTGTTCTGCTCTCTGCTCATCAGTGGGAATGGGGGTTTAAGGCTACATTCCTTGTGTTCTCTGTCAGTTGCAAGTCATTTGTTAATTTGGGAGATAGTCACTTCTTAGATATTCTGATGCCATTCCCAAGTCTGAATTACTTTGATCCTGTTGTGGGTGTGTATTCAAGGATAGGTAACTCTGCCTATGATGGGAAAGAAAAGTAATACTGTTTCCCCAGAGGTTAGGGAAGGGGGGAGATTAGGAGGGAGATGAAGAGGAAGAGAAAGAAACATGTCCATTTAAAAAATAAGATGCAGGGCTGGAGCAGTGGCTCAGTGGTTACAGCACTTGCCTGACATGTGCAAATACACAGGTTCAAACCCCAGCACCACGTACACAACAAGTGTTGGAGCAACGAAAGCCACATGAAAAGCTAAATAAGATTGATTCTGTCTCACCGTCTCTCCCTCTTTAAGAATAAATAAATAATAAATATAAATAAGTAAATAAGTAAGAAGTTGCAGTGCCAGAGCAGCAAGGGCTACATTCAGGGCACAAAATGGACCAGTTACACCACCACCTACAGCATGCAGGTGTGAAAACTGTGTGGCATGTAGCCAAAGAGTGGGGCCTGCCTTTAATGTGTTTTGCCCTGATAGAGGCCTGCCAGAAATGTATGGTTTGTGCTCAGGAAAATCCACACCCTGATGCCTTGGAGCCACATATGGCCATGTGATGCATGCATATGTCCCTTTGACACGATGGCAGATTGATTACATTGACCCTTTACCAAAAGTCAGAAAGGGCCAGGTTTGCCCTGACAGCAGTGGATACAGCTATAGGCTCATTGTTTGCCTGACCCAGTGGTAGGGTGCATTAGTATACTATGAGTCACGACTTGACAGTGTTGATGGCCTTGCATGGCCATCAATAGAAAGTGACCAAGGTTCCCATTTCCTGGGTCAGGATGTGCAGTGATGGGCAACTCATTGCAGATTTAATGGAACTGCATACCCCACATCACCCACAGGTTGCAGGCATGATAGAGAAACGTAATGGCTTACTTAATCAAAGACTGAAGACTGCAGTCAACCTGCCTTCTATGAAGGGGTGGACATAGCATCTGTGAGCAGTTGAGAGAGCTATGAATGAGCATTCCCAGCAAGATGCAGCACCATACAGTTCCAGGTGACAACGGATGGTGTACTTAAAACATGGTTTGGGGAAGCAAGGAAATGTTCCTTTGCCAGCTCCCAATGGATTGAACAGGGGCACAGCGTGGAGTGGTCATGACCCTGGGCAATAAAGGCCCTCCACCTTCATTGGGTAGCCCTTGTGCAGCCCCATGGGGAAAAGGTTTGGAGTGACACCATGGTTAAGTCCTTCCTGTGGGGCATGTGATTTGGCTGGGTCCTGAAGATGGGACACAGATTTTAAAGGGCATGTTTGTTATTTCTCTTTGGTCAACTATGAGTTCCCCAGTACTGGTGCACACTGGGCCTGCTGAAGTTCAGGACCAAGATGTAAAAATGTGGTTATCACCTCCCAGGAAAGCTACAGCTGCTGCTCTAACTGCTTTTTCCTCTTGTCTGTAGGTGTGTGTCCTAACACCATCCTGGATCAGGTAGCAGACATCTTTGCACCAAAGGCATTTTTAGCTGTGAGTTCTGCGGCTAGTTGCCCTGGTGAATCCAGGCTGTGTTCCTGGACAAGTAGACCAAGGATGGGATGAAACTGGCAATGGTTTTAGTAATCCTAGGTGATGGGGCTGTCTTATTGAGACAGATTGGGAGAGACAGTGAAATGGCTAGGTGGTCAGGACAGAGGGTCCCTGGGGGGGGGGGGCTGGGAGGCCGAGAGTGATTGACAGGGCATGCTCAGGGCCTTCAAATGCAAAAAGACCTGGGGTCACCCTAGTCCCTGACTAAGAGATGGGGGTGGTCACAGGTGGATACTAGGAAGTGTTTGCCTCCTTTTGTTTTAACCAAGGATGCTCTTGACCGGTTTCAATGCCTGCTTTACATAGATTTTAACCAATGGAGTTGATGCATTTCTCAATGCCTGCTTTGCATGAATGTTAATTATGCTCATACCCCATATCAATATAACCTCTGGCCTAACCTCCATTAGAGGGTATCCTGCTTCCAGGAACCCCTCCACCTTGCGGAGTCTCTACTCTTCTTCCTAAATAAATCCTACTCCTTTTACTCCTCCTTCCGTGGTTGTCCGTGGATTTTATTCTTCAAATTTGCGAGACAAGGACCCAGAAAATCGATGCCAAATTCCCGGGGTGTGTTTCCACACCAAGAACTGCAACGCACTACGAAAATCCCAGCTTTTAGCTGGGTAGCTACTAACCCTTTTGGGCTGCAGTGACCTGAGGGACCTGCAATCAGCCCAAATTCCCAGTTTTATCTGGGAATCGCTGCAAACACTAGAAGCAGGCTGTTTTGGCTGCTGGGATCTGTTGCGACCCAGACTCCATTCACCAGTGGGAGCAGAGAATCCGGCCTCATCTCAAAAACCCAGCATCATTATGGTTGTATGTTGTTACAGCTTGTATTGCTGTCATGGCCTGTGGATGCAGGGCTCTGCCCTCCAGGCTGAGATTGCTGCAGAAGATCTCAAATGCATAGACTGAATAGTGAGGAATCCTAATGGAGTGGATTGTGGGGCAAGCCTAAGATGGATCTAGGTAGGTTCCCTTGCCCAGGCTTCCTGCAGGCTGTTCAGTGTGCAGTCAAGGGTATAGACGTTTGTCTATGAGCATGTGTCCTGCAATGGACTGCTACAGATGGGATCAAACTTCTGTAAGAGAGAGAAAATTTGGATACTGGGGAGAGTGATTGCAAGGCAACTCTACTGCCTTAGCTCTCACCACAGTATTTACTGAGGTGAACAAACATTCAGGAGTAACTTTCAAAGGGTTTCAATCCAATCAACCTCTTAAGCAAGAAAGGGTGCAGCCGCACTTCTTCAAGAACAGGTTAAGCTATAAAACTTGTGAACTTAAAGGTCAATCGAGAAATATATCTAAGGTAACTGTTATTATTTATTTATTTATTTATTTATTTTTAGAGAGAGAGGGACAGTGAGGAAGACAGAGAAAGAAACAACTTTATTTAGTTTTTCACATGGCTTTAGTTGCTCCAACACTTAGTTGTGTACGTGGTGCTGGGGTTTGAACCCAGGTCCTGTGCTTGCCGAGCAAGCGCTGAGCCACCACTCCAGCCCCGGTAACTGTTATTTTGGGGCAGTGACGATCTGTAGGCATCCGGGGGTGCACGGAGGGAGCCTGCTTGCTCCTGGCATCCTCAGAATGTCTTCATCAGTGTCCTTGATGCAACCTGTCGGTAATATGCTTTCTTTGTCTGCATGCATCTTAAAAAAACGCCTAGAGAACTGGCTGAGGGCTGAAACTGGAGGCTGGGGGCTGGCTAGAGGATCCCACCACCTGTAAATGTCTATCCTAATGTATCTTGCATCTTTCTCCACTTGCTGGGATCCCAAATCTGCTTCCCAGGGTCTGAGCCTCCACCCAACACTGCTCCCTCTTCAGGTCACCACCACTTGATTTACCCAGGTTTTTGCCCCCCCCTATGAAGGCAAACTCCAATTTTGTATTTTACTATATATCCCCCCGCCACGGTACTGGGGATTGAATCCAGGGCACTTTTACCACCAAACTACATGCCTAGAGCTTTATTATTATTTGTTATTTAGCGAGAGGTATCCGGAGTGGCGGGGCGACCCGCGTGGCCACCGCGCGCCAGAACCTTGCTTGGGGGGACGGCTGCAACTCCCGACCTCGAGGGCCACCAGGAAACTGCGCTGAAGCACAGAGCACAGACGCAATTCCACGAGGGACCTCAAGCCCACGGTACGCACGAGCAGCGGCCCCACGAACGGCCAGAGGCCCGCTAAAGTCGACTCCACACCGCAATCTCAAGTACGCCTGCGACCGGAAGGCCGCCTACCGCCGCTCGTCCACCTCCCGGCTCGGCCGACGCCCCCCGCCCTGCAGTCACTTCCGGGGTTCCGGGGCGCAGGCGCCCGCTCATGACTTCACCGCGCGGCCTGGCCGAGTTGACGTCGCGCTCTTCCGGTGACCTTCAGCGCCGTGGATGCCGGGGACGCCGGCGAGCGGAGACCCCTGCCTGCGCGCTGATTGGCCGCGAAGCAAGCCCCGCCCCTCCGCTTCCGCTCGTCTCCCTCCCGGGTCGCTCTACACCTCGGGATTTCGCAGTTTGGACGCCGTTGCCTCGAGCTTAGGATGCCTCGTGGTAGCCGAAGCCGCACTTCGCGCGTGGCCCCCCCGGCCAGGTGAGCCGCCTTCGAGGAGCCGGGACGCAGCCTGGGCTACTGGGGACGGACTCAGGGTCTGCCGCGGCACGGGGACAGGTCGCGCCGCCCCTTGACCTAGGCGTGCGGGCGGAGGGCCTGAGTGGGTGAAGGAGGCGACCATAAGCGCGGGCGGGCACAGGGCCTGGTTGGGAGAAGGGGGCCGCCGGGTGCACGAGCGGGCTCGGGTGGGCAGAGGCCCTGGCTGGGAGAAGGGGGCGGCCGGGAGCGCGGGCGGGCTCGGGTGGGCAGAGGGCCTGGCTCGGAGAAGGGGGCGGCCGGGCTTGCGGGGCGAGTGCGCTGCCCGTTCGTTACAGTGCGGCTGTCCAGCGGCACTGTCCGCTGTCATCCTGAAGTCCGGTGTGACTCCTGTAGGGAAATGTTCTCTTGGCCCTGCGCTCGTAATCCCAGCGACTGTGGAGGCAGAGGCGGGAGGGTGGCAAGTTCAAGGCCAGCCTCTGCAGCTTAGCACATCCTATTTCGAAATAAAGTATGAAGCGCCCCTGGGTTCAATCCCCAGTACAAACATAAAAAGAAAATTCCTCCTTAATACTTAACATAACTTTTTAGTTGTTTTTAATCAATTTTATCATTAGACATCATCTTGATGTATTTTTTGAAGTCTTAATAGACTGTTAGTTCCACATAGGCAAAGAGTTTCCCGGCCCCTGAACACTGTTGCCCCATACTTAGATGAATTCTCTCATTTTCTTGTCTGGGTGTCTGTGATTTTCTTTCTCAGTAGTGCTGAATGTTTTGTCTTTACAGGAGCATCAGGGAGCCCAGCCAGCACAGCAGCAAGAGCTTGGTGGCCCTTTCTTTTATGAGATAAAGCAATTTTGGGGGTGTGCTGTGATCCAGGGTGATCACGGCTACATCCCCAGCCCCTTTTAAGTTGACAATTTACAAAACCTGTTGGAAGTGCTTCATGCTGCTCTTTCTTTCGCAGCCGGACCCCTCAGATGAGAGCGGCCCCAAGGCCAGCACCAGTGGCCCAGCCACCAGCAGCAGCCCCACCCTCTGCAGTTGGTTCACCTGCTACTGCACCCCGGCAGCCAGGTCTGATGGCCCAGATGGCAACTACTGCAGCTGGTGTGGCTGTAGGCTCTGCTGTAGGGCACACACTGGGCCACGCCATCACTGGGGGCTTCAGTGGAGGAAGTAGCACTGAGCCCTCAAGGCCCGACATCACTTACCAGGTAAGATTTGGGGAGCAGTTCCCTTCCCGAGTGTATGTTGAGATCATTTAGTTGTTTGTGAGTTCCTTAGACCTGGGCATTCTTTAATTTTAGAATCCATGATACTGTTAATAGAAAATGGGTTCTCAGAGTCCCATGTGGCAGTTGAGTTAGTGATTTGGACCAGCGCCAGCAAGTACTGTACAAGTTGTGTTACTTCCCAGGGTGTAGAATTGTATCAGTCCAGTCTGATTTGCTGTGAAGTAGTAGTTTTCCCCTTTGAATTTTTTTTTTTTAAAGAGCAGGAGAGAAAGAAAGAGAATCAACTTTATTTTTTTGTGTGGCCTTCGTTTCTCCAACACTTAGTTGTGTACATCGTGCTGGGGTTTGAACCCATGTCCCCATGCGTGCCAGGCAAGCTCTCCAACAACTAAGCTCTAGCCCCCATTTGGGGGGGGAAATTTTTTTAAAGGGACAGCAAGAGAGAGAATCAATTTTATTTGGTTTTTCATGTGACTTTTGGTGCTCCGAGACTTCATTGTGTACGTAGTACTGAGTGCTCCAACCACTCCAGCCAGTGCTCCAGCCCCCCTTTGAAAATTTTATTTTGATAATTTTTTCTTAAGTTATCAAAAGTCTTGTAGCTTTGTGGTCCCTCTCCTGATATTTGCACTACCTTGCTGAGGTATGTAGATTTTCTTTACTAATGAGTGTAAGCCTGTACTTTATATTTCAGGTGTTCGTTTCTTTCTTCGTTTATTAGAGAGGGACAATAAGTGAGAGAGAGTCAGTTTTATTTAGTTTTTCATGTGGCTTTTGTTGCTCTGATACTTCATTGTGTATGTTGTTCTATCCTTGTGCGTGCCAGGCAACTGCTGTAACCTCTGAGCAACTACTCCAGCATTTCAGGTGTTCTTGAAAATCACCCATCCATTTTCCCCATAGTAGTCCTGTTTTTTTCCATAGAGCTTCACAGAACCCTTTTTCTGGGGGGGAAGGGAGAACTGGGCTGCATCCCTGGTGCATTTTATTTTAATTCTGCTTATCTTTGCAATGCTGAGCAAGCATTCTACCAGTGAACTGTACACCCCCACCCCTGTTTAATTTTGAGGTACCCTAATAACCATTCTGCCTTATTTGCATCTGTGTTGGTCAACCAACTTTATTGCAGCTGAAATTTTAATAAAATTCATCTCCTTTCTGCCTATAATGTTTTTCACTTTGAACGTTCTTACGTGGAAACTTTCATTTGTATTTGATTTTAGTTGTTCCCCAGTTAACTGCAGAGGCAGTGGATACTACTTTTGTCTGAGTGTCTGTGATTTCCTTTCTCAGTAGTGCTGAATGTTTTGCCTTTACAGGAGCCTCAGGGAGCCCAGCCAGCACAGCAGCAGGAGCTTGGTGGCCCTTGCTTTTATGAGATAAAACAATTTTTGGAGTGTGCCCAGAACCAGAGTGATGTTAAGCTCTGTGAGGGTTTCAATGAAGTGCTAAAACAGTG
The DNA here is from genome assembly GCA_004027875.1 of Aplodontia rufa. Taxonomy (NCBI): domain Eukaryota; kingdom Metazoa; phylum Chordata; class Mammalia; order Rodentia; family Aplodontiidae; genus Aplodontia; species Aplodontia rufa. Next base: position 77,269 of record PVKS010001540.1, read on the forward strand.
CAGAATTGCAAACGGTAGGTGATTTCTCAAGCATACATCTGCTCAATTCACAGTGGTGTTCTTGAACTGTATCATAGAACTCAGGGAGTCTGTTTTTTTATTTTATTATTATTATTTTGTCTTTTTAAAAGAGAGAGGATCAATTTTATTTTTTCATCTCGGTTTTGTTTTTCTAACTCTTAGCTGTATATGTGGTGTTTGGGTTTGATCCTGGGTCCTTGTACATGCCAGGCAAGCACTCTAACCTCTGAGCGATTGCTCCAGCCCCAGGGAATCTGTTTAATAAATGAAACCAAGTTAGAAGAGGTGTAGTTTGAATTTCTCTGTGCTCTTACTGGTTATGTTCTAAATGTGAATCTTCCTTAAGCAAGTGTAAATACCAGATCTTGTGGTTTACAGCATACGAGAGGTCTCCTGGCCTCAAGGCTGTGTGAGTAAGGTTACACTTAGTCCCTCAGATTCTGAAATGTTTGCAATTAACTTGATTTCATGTAAGTTATTCCTGTCCATGTAAGAATTCAGCATCTGTTACAATTCTTGTGTTCGTTTTTCCTTCAGTTGGGTAGGAAATAGGGAAGAAGTTAATCTTTTCAGATGATTGAGCTAAGGAGGGAAGGGATTGTCCGTCCAAGTTCATCAGAAGACTTGGTGACAGTACATCTAGTGCCAGAATAGCTCAATTTTGCCTCAGAACCTTGTCCCTAGAAGCACATGCACTATCTCAGTTGTGGCAACTGGAGAGTTGGAATGTTGTTGGTTGAAAGAACAACCTTAGGCTTTGTTTTGTTGAGTGTCTGCAGCTAGTGCACTTTTAACTTACCTTTTCTGTTTGCAGGATTAATCTAATCACGAAACTCAAATTGAAGAAGTGGAAAATCAACTCTGATGACCAAGTTACTTTAGCCTAAAAATGTCTTTGATAGTGAAAGTGAAATGTAAAATCTCGCTTAATAGCTGCATGGCAATGGAACAGTATTCTAACTGGAAGTTCGCTGAGTTAATACAGAATTTGGGGCTGGGCAAATGTTAGTGTGGCCTCCTTAAACCAGCTGTTCTAATGTTCTTGTGAGTTAATTAAAATAAAGTGATTTTCTCCCGAGGTGTGTGGTGGTCAGTTATAAATCAGATCTGCATGCTAAACGTAGTTATTTTACAACAGAACACGGTTGTCTGAAGGTGTTTTTCATTTTCCCTCTTCTCTGGTCAGAGGATCTGACAGCATGCGTAAGCAGTAGCTTGCAGATGTGCTACTTGTTTCAAGGGTTCAGCTACTCCAACTGTTTCAGGGGCTGGGGTAGAAGGTCGGTGCCAGGGCACATGCTTAGCATGCTTGAGGCCCTGGGTTTCATCTCCAACCCCACAAAAAAAGTAGCATTTAAAAAATACTGCTGCAGTCAGGTGACTAGTAAAGGAAACGTGAAAGTTTTCTCTCCTCCAAATGGGTTTCCTCTGGCCGGGTCAGCACAACACCCTTCCTCCAAAGCCTGTCCACTCAGCAGCAGATGAGACTGGTCCTCCTCATGCAGGCAGTTTTCTGCTGAGGTTTTCTTCCTGAAGACTGCGTGGTCGTTCTCCCATTCCCTGTGCTTGGGGTGAACTCCAGGAACTCTGCCATGTGATCATGCCCAGCCACAAATGGTTGGTCTTGAGACATGCCCAGGCCAGCCTCAGACTCCTCATGTTCCAGGTCGGGTTTTTATTTTACTTTTTTGGGGGGTAAGAGAATTTTTTTCATTTGGCCTTTGTTTCTGCAACACTTCGTTGTGTATATGGTGCTGGGGTTTCAATCCTGGACCTTGTACGAAGCAGGTAAGCACTCTAACCGCTGAGCCACTGCTCCAGCCCTTCCCAGGTCATTTTTAAACGAATCCAGCTATACCTTGTGGGAAGCTCAAAATTTTCAAAAGTACATTTCAGGATGGTGATGTAGCGCAGCAGTAGAGCATTTGCCTGGCATGTGCAAGGTCTTGGGTTTATTCCCCAGCACTGCAAAAATGAACCTCTTAGTCCGTGCATCTGATTCTTTTCCTCACGCAGTTTTTCAGGTACCTCCAGCTGAGTGGGTGCTGGTGAAGGAGTGAACCCAAGACTCCCTACTGGGGACCAGCCCTTTGCACCCCTGCCCTGGTTTATCAGTAGGCTCCTTTCCTGCTTTCCTGGAGGCTCAGGACTTGACTCTATTGTGTTAATGCCCAAGTGTCCTGTGTGCCCAGAGTGTAAAGGTGTGTGGTAAGTGTCAGCCCCTGACAAGTGCAGGAGTAGCTGGCCAGGCCTTTCCCTGTTGGGAGTCACAGCTGCAATAGGGTGTGGAATCACCCACCAGGTGCCCTGGCTTTTTGCCAGACCTTGAAAGTGTCAACTGGTGTTCCTCTAGCTTTGAAGCCAAGGAAACTGAAAAGTGGAAGAAATGGAGGTGTTTCCATTGCTACATTTGCTTCTCAGTGTGTTAAATTTCTATTAATTGGTCCTTGTGCTTAGAGCTCATTTTCTGAAGTCATTTTCAGCTCCTTTCTATGTCCTAGTTTAAAACATGTCAGGGTAAAAAATGGCTGGTCAGTGTGATGTGGAAAGAGCACTGGCACCCACTACATCTGGGTTAGTGTTGCTTTTCTGCTACCTGCTTGGTGGCCTTGAGCACAGTGCACAGATGTGCTTAATACCAGGATTCGGGGGCCATGTGAGACTGAAACATTTTGTGCAATGGTAATGAAGTAGATTATCTTGCCATCTAGAAGTTGAAGTGCTATGTGACAGCATTCTTAAACTGTCACATGAAGGGGTTTGAGAAAATATTTAGGATGGATATAGGGAACAAAGAAGAACAGGGGGTCTAACTGGGTGCAGTAGCATGCACCTATACTCCCAGAGACTCGGGAGGCTGAGACAGAAGGATTGCAAGTTCAAGGCCAGCCTTAGTAACTTAGCAAGTACCTGTTTGAAAAAATAAAAATGGCTGGAGATGTGGCTCAGTGGTAAAGCACCTCTGGGTTCAATTCCCAGTGCGCACCATCTCCTCCCTCCCCCCAAAAACGGATGTCAGCATGTTGCTAACATCATTCCCAATTCTGTTAACCCCCGAAGATAGACCTATCAGGACCCTGACACACACGTTTTTTGGCATGTGCGACTCCTTCCAATTCAAGAAAAGGGTCTTGCTCAAGGTCCCCAGGCAGGTGAGTAGGAAAGCCTCCTTCAACCCCAGGCTGGAGGGAAGTGCTTAGATGAACCTATGGAGGGAACGCAGATGTGCACCCCCGAGGGGTGTGCTTCAGGGTTGAGGTCTGCTTTCTGTAGGGGTCCACACAGACTGCTCACGAGTGTCCTGGTGTCTGCCCTTGTGACAGCTGCAGCACTGGTGTGCTGAGGTATGCTCCACCTTCAGGGAAATCAGTCCCAGACCCCCAGCATGTTCCTGCCTGCTCACATGTTCCTGCTGGTCCCTGCCACCTACACCTCCCTAGCCCTCCACCAGAGGTCAGCCCTGGCAAGATGGCCTGCGTCCCAAGTTTGCAGTTGTGCTTTATTTTGGGCATGACAGCTTTCTGTCATCAACTAGCAAAACCCCAAAGAAGAGCAGCAGGACACCTTCAGCAAGTGTCTTCTCAGGACACAGCTTCAGCCCTTCTGTCCCTGTTGTCCCAAGGGCTCAGGGACCTCTGGGATTCTTGTTACATTCACTCAGGGACCTGCCAAGACCTAACAGGTGAGTAGCCAGAGAGCAGGTGGGGAGGGGAAGGTAGGGGTCAGAAGACCCCAAGCCCATCCCTCTGAGACTGATGGATCTGGAAGAGCGGCAGCACTGATTCTGGAAACACCTGTCTGGGGGGGTTCTGTAGACAGCTGTCCGGCTGCTTTCCAACTCTAGCTTTGCAGGACAGTTGTTATGTCCCCCAAAGACCTGACCATCTACTACTGATTGGGAACCCTCTCCATAGGGGGTCTTGGGAAAGGCTGATGAGGCAGTAGATAGAGGCAGGCACGCAGGCATACACACGTACACATAGCAGGAGAGGAGAGCGCAGCCAGACCTTGCCCAACCCAACCTGGTTGTCAGGGAATGGAGCCCCCAGCCCAGGACAGCATCCTGGCATGGATCCAGAAATACCTTCTGCCCGTGGAGGGCCAAGAGAAGGGGGTCCTGCTCGTTTGTGAGAGGTGAGTGGCACGGATGCCCATCTTGAGGACTTACAGGCTTGCTTTTGTGGGGAGCAGACACTTGGGCCCTGCCGATTGCTGACAGGGCAGAGGAGGCCTGTGGGCAGTCCAGGCGCCTGTTACTGGCAAGCAGGCTGTTGTTATTCTAAGCCTCCCTCTGGTAACCAGGCACCCAGTAGCAGGGATATCAGGCTTTCTGGAATAGTCAGCCTATGTCCTCAGGCTGCCAAGGTTGCTGCCTGGCTGGTCAGCAAATCGGCCTCTCTGAGAGACCAGGCCATCTTGGGTGTAGAGGTGGTGGAAGGGGCAAGAGGCAGCTTGTGCCTGTTTGTTTTCTCCTTTCCTGCTGGGAGGTAGTTTTCTTCTTCCTGAAACCCTGCGTCTGAGGTAGGAGATCAGTGTCCTGGAACAAGGTGGGCCTGCTCAGCCCCTTGGGTCCCAGCTAGAGTCTCCTGACCACTGCCCAACTCACGGCGTTGTTAGGACCAGGGGCGTTCTGCTGGCAGGACTGAGAACACAGGCTTACCTCCCCCAGCCATGGACTCACAGCTAGGGAGCGGCCCTCCCCGCACCTGAGTACAGAGGGCATAGGTGGCTGATGCATCCTGGAGAAGGTCACAGTCCCATGGGGAGATGAGGGTGCACCTTGGCCAAGGACTCACCGCCCAGCTCCGCATCCCTCAGAGGACCTAACTGCTTTGCCAAGACCAGGCGTTCGGTGCTGCAGAGGACGAAGGAGGGATCAGGGAAGCCCCGGGCCTGGGCAGAGTGAGGAAGGGCAGTGAGAGAGCTGGCCACATCCTGGGGAAGACATAGGAGCAGGATGCAGCACCTGGAGTTCTGCCCTTCCTTGGTTGCAGGCAGCAGACCGGGGCTAAGAGGACCAGCCCAGTCTCCTTCCAGAGCAAAAGAAGCCGCTCTTTAATTTGCCTTCTGTGTTTTTTCTGTGGCTCTTTCTAAAAGCAAGGATGTGTTGGCCTCATAGGAGCTAACATAGGGGCTGAACCTGGCCTGGCCCACATCTGCTGCCCCCATCTGGGGCCATAAGGAGCCACAAGAGCATACAGCCAGGGGACAGAAGCAAGTGGGGCTCTTTACCAAGCTCCGGACTGCAGAGAGGAGAATCACAGGGAGGAAAGGGCTGGGCAGCCATTCATTTTGAGCATCCACTGTAGCCGGTCCTGGGCCAGAAGATAGATAGATGAGAAACAGTCTGGCGCACAGGGAGCACATTGCCTGGGTCAGGAGGGCTGATGGCTGCTCTCTGTGCTCTTCCCAGAGACCCTGGTAATCACCCCAGGAGCCAGCATGACTTGGGAGGAGGTGCTGCCGGACTCTCATTCCGCACAGGGCTTCTATGAGAACTACGAGCCCAAGGAGATCCTGGGGAGGTAGGAGCCAGGCTGTCCTGTGGCGAGCTCTCTCAGGCTGCAGCAGCCTCAGTGTGCTGATCCTGAGCGCGGACCCCTTGGTGAATCCCTCAGCTTGTCCTGAAACCAGGACAGGGTAGAGGGATATGAGATCAGAGGGCTCTCCAACAGAGTCCCCAGGTGCTGTTGTTCAGCCTGTCCAAACCCAGCTCTGGGTAGGGGTAAGGATCTGGGATCAGAGGGGAGACTGTGGCCCTAGGAGTGCACTGCACTAGGAGTCTGAGGCCTGAAGAGTAGACTGGCCTCTGCTCAGCAGTAGGCAGACCAGCCCCTGTGTTTTTATTTCTTCACCCCACCTCCCCAAGGTCACAGGGAGTTGGGGAAAAGTGGGTATCACAAGGGTGACCCTCTTTGGTGTGCTTCATCTGGGACTACCCTGGGCAGGGGTCCCCTGAGCCAGCTGCCCTCTGCACCCCAGGGGAGTTAGCAGTGTGGTCAGGCGCTGCATTCACAAGCCCACGTGCCAGGAGTACGCGGTAAAGATCATCGACATCACTGGCGGGGGCAACTTCAGCTCCCAGGAGGTGAAGGAGCTGCGTGAGGCCACCCTGAAGGAGGTGGACATCCTGCGCAAGGTCTCAGGACACCCCAATATCAGTGAGTGCTGACCATGATGGTGCTCTGATGACCCAGTTCAGGCTGCGTGGCCCCCTGCATGGTGAGCTAGAACCATCCAGAGCCTCCTTGCCCTGAGTCTCCGCCAGCCCCTTACTGCTCTGACAGGGGCACAGGCAGGGTGGAGATAGGAGTCCCTCAGTCTGCCTGCACCCCGCTGCCTCCCTGAGCACCACCCTGCTCCCTCCACACTCCCAGCTGGTGGAGTTGGCCCCCCGGCCCCGTGCCCCTGCCCAGGTGCCCCTGCTGCGTGAGACCAGCAAGACCTTTCCATTGCAGTTCAGCTGAAGGACACTTATGAAACCAACACCTTCTTCTTCTTGGTGTTTGACCTGTAAGTACCCAACCCTGCAGCCAGTCACACCCGCGGACTCCTGGAGGACCTCCAGTCTGGCCCCGCCCAGTGCTGTCTGGAGACCAGCATCACCCCCACACACACACCCCAGCAGGCTAAATAGGACCACAGATGCTTCCGGGTTTTGAAACCTGGGTCTGTCACCTATGGGCTAGATGATTTAAGTATTAGCTTTCTTGTCATGATGATGGCACAGTGCCTGGAACAATCTGAATGGTAGCAGTTACTAACTATGGTGATAATGAAGATGGTGGGTCACCCAGTATTTACTCTGAGACACCAAGGATATGGCACTGAAAGGGATGGGCCAGGTCCTGACCTGTAGCTGCGTACATATACATGTATTGCGTACATATGCATGTACATATACATGCACTGCAAGGGGCTGGAGAGAACAGGGCTTCAGGGAGGGTTCTTGAGGAGGTGACCTGAGCAGGGGCCTGGATGAACTGAAGGAAGGACCTCATTAATGACCCCAGAGAGGGGTCTCAGCAAAGGAAGGAGCCCTGTGGCCGGGACCTGCAAGGAAGCCAGAGGGGACAGGAGCTTGTGGAGCAAGTCAATACCCAGAGCAGGTGCTGCCCGCATCTGTGCATCTGAACCATGGTAAGGAATTGAGGGCCAAGAGCAGGAGGGGGCATGACCCAGGACAGGCCTTGCACCACTGAACTACCGACTTCTGAAAGGATCCAACTGAGGAAGAGCAAGAGGGGAGGAAGGTTGGGGAGGAAGAAGCAGCACCATGGAGGGGAGAGGTCAGTGGGAATCACCCCTCTGCTTGGGTGCCTCCTCCCTGTGCATCAAATGTGAGTAACTCAAAGTGCTCTGTGAACTGTGTGTTCAAGAGTCATTGTCATCTGTCACTAGAGCTTCTCTGGGAAGGGACAGCACCACTCCTTGCTCCCCTGCCACTGCCTTCTATGAGACTCAATCACTGTTATGGGGAGGTCTTGATTTTTCCAAACAGAACAGTTAATTTAGGGACTGGGTTGACCTGAGAAATCATTCAAATAAGTTATGTATTGCTGAAATAGTTCGTACTGTACCTATGTGGAACATGTTCAGTATTATTTGACTTTTAAAATTTTTAATTAATCTATTGTGGCTCTGGGGATTTAACCCATGGGCACGTCACCTCAGTGTTGCACCCCTAATCCTTTTTTTTTTTTTTTTAAGAGAGAGGGACAGTGAGAAGGAGATAGAGAATCAATTTTAGTTAATTTTTTAAGTGGTTTTCATTGCTCTGATACTTTGTTGTGTATACATGGTGCTGGGGTTTGAACCCGTGTCCTCGCACATGCCAGGCAAGTGCCAGAACTGCTGAGCCACCACTCCAGCCCCCCTACCAGGCGTTTTTATTTTGTATTTTGAGGCAGGGCCTAAGCTGCCCAGGCTGGCCTCAAACTTACAATCCTGCCTCAGGCTGAGATCACAGGCATGTGCCATCACACCAGGTTTATTGACTTAGAGAAACAATTCAACAATTTAACCTGGCAAGGACCACATATAACTGGTCAGCTCCAGGAAGGCAGATGTGCATGGTCCCATGTTCACTGGTAAATCTTTGTTGCTGATGCTGATGGGGAGTTCTTCTAGTATCTTTCAAATGAATTAAAATGATAGAAACTGGGGCTGGAGGTGTATTCAGCGGTTGGAGTGCTTGCCTAGCATGTGGGAGGCCCAGGGTCCAATCCTGAGCACTGTAGGTAAACAAAGGCAAATCTGGATAAGTACATCGGTTTATAGGAAGACTGAATGGGTTCTGTTTAAATCAAGCTTACCTCTATAAATTTAGGTGGTCTCCTTCAAAAGATGCCCCTTCCCTTCCCCACCTGTCCTGCCAAGCCCAAGGGTTTTCTCTCCTCTCCATGAAGCTGGCCACAAATCTTCCTCTGTTCATGCTCCTCCCCTTCGCCTTGGGAATCTCACTCTCCTTGGAGGGCAGAGAAGGAGGGGGCTGGATGTACCTTTTCCTATTTAATCAGGGGGGACTCTCCCAGGATCCTTTCAGACTTGACTGACTGCTTCTGTCCCAGCACCACTGGGCACCTACTGTCCTGCACAACCTTTGGGGCAGCTCAAATGTCTTGAACCTTTGAAGAGGTTTGCTAGGGAAGCTATTTTTACTGCTTCCTTAAGGAGCCCTCAGGGGCATAACTAGCTGGATTAGCAGAGATGCTTTCTAGATCCCTAGAGGTAAGGAGACTGAACTGCAGTTCTCGCCCTGTAATAGGCAAACTTCCCCAGCATTCACAGGGTTGATTCCTCCCATTTGTTTCCTGGGAAAATTCTGGAGACTCAAGTCCTGATCTGCAGCTGGGATCTTGGGTGGGTGGCTCAGGGCCCCTTTCACCCTCCAGCCCTAGTCTGGGTCCTGACAGCTCCCAGTCCATGATGTCACTTCTGCAGATGGGGCACGACACCTGTGCACATATCCTCTCCAGCCTCCTCCAGCCTTCTTTGCTTTTCTTCCAATCCTTGCCCAGTTCCCCCCACCAGACTTCGGTCCCTCCTGAGAAGCAACCCATCTTGTCTCTGGAGGCATTTGGGTGGGAGACATCTTTTGGGGCACCGTCCAGGGGGTGGTCTTGGGACTGACATGATGTTCTGTTCCCACAGGATGAAGAGAGGGGAGCTATTTGACTACCTCACTGAGAAGGTCACCTTGAGTGAGAAGGAAACCAGGTGAGGGTCCCTCTGCCTCTCCTTCCACCTTATCCCCCGTCTGGGCACCTCACTGGTGTGAGGTTTTGGAGGAGGCACAGCATGCCACGTGTCAGCTGGAGTGTGCCCTGCTGGCCTAGTGCTCTCCCTCTCTGACTCATCTGGAGGGTCCCAGCCTGCCCCTACCCTGCCCTCACACTGCACCCCTCCCTGGCTCATCTGGACCTTCCCAGCTCCTCCCTACCCCCCACAATGGCAGTATGGCTGGTGGTGAGCTTGGTCTCCCTGCAACTACCTGGCCCTGCAGAGTAGAATGGCATGAGGTGGAACACATTCTGTCTTATGAAATGTTGATGATTCTAGGATCAAAAACACAGACAGTTATGAATTTAACAAAACCATGTTGTGTGCATGGATAAATATACAACAGTGAATTCCACCTTTATGTGTGTCTGTAAAGCAACAATCAAAAATGAATGAAAGGAAGACCAGCAGAGTAGAGGAAGGAGAAGAGGGGAGCTGGGAGGAGTGGGAGAGGGGTGGGGAACAGGGACTGAAATGGAATAAATCAAATCCCATGCTTGTATCATTTTGTCAAAATGAACCAAACTATTATGTCAAACTATAATGCTCTAATGGAGAGAAAATGCAGCCAGTTAAGACCTTTGAACCAAAGGCAGAGAAAGGAGTAACGATTCTGCCCCACCTCAGAAAGATCATGCGCGCCCTGCTGGAGGTGATCAGTGCCTTGCACAAGCTGGACATTGTGCACCGAGACCTGAAGCCCGAGAACATCCTCCTGGATGACAACATGAACATCAAGCTCACGGACTTCGGCTTCTCCTGCCAGCTGCGTCCTGGAGAGAAGCTGCGAGGTCCGTGCCAGGACAGGAGCAGAGCTTGACAGGGTCCTACATCACGGGAGGGCGGGGCGGTGTCCACTCAGTCAAGTCCGCTTTCCAGGACTGGGCGCACAGGCTCCCACTGCTCCATGCCAGCAGGGCTGGGAGAGACCAGGGAACCAGCAGATCCCCCAACCCTATGTACCTGCCCTGCGACCCAGTGCTGGCCTGCATTAGGGGTCCAGCCTGAGCACTGGTTCCAGCTCCCAGGCTTCTCAGCCTTCCTCCTCCAAGCGCCCCCTTAGCGGTCCTGACAGTGATTCTTCCTGCAGAGGTCTGCGGGACCCCCAGCTACCTGGCCCCTGAAATCATTGCGTGCTCCATGAACGACGACCACCCAGGCTACGGGAAGGAGGTGGACATGTGAGTACGCAGAGATGGGGAGGCTGGAGAGGGAGGCATCTGGGGCTGGCCAGCCTCCCCCTGCCGGTGCAGCGGGCTGACGCGCCCTCTGCGCTCAGGTGGAGCACCGGGGTCATCATGTATACCCTGTTGGCGGGGTCGCCGCCCTTCTGGCACCGGAAGCAGATGCTCATGTTGAGAATGATCATGGGAGGCAACTACCAGTTTGGCTCGCCGGAGTGGGATGACTACTCGGACACCGTGAAGGACCTGGTGAGAGACGGGACCCAGCGACTCCCCGGCGGCATGGGGAGGCTGCCTCAAGGGCCTGGGTCCGGATGTGCGGAACCCCAGCCTCCCGCACATTCCCTCTTCTGCCCTCCAGGTCTCCCGCTTCCTGGTGGTGCAGCCCCAGCACCGCTGCACGGCGGAGGAGGCCCTGGCGCACCCCTTCTTCCAGCAGTACGTGGTGGAGGAGGTGCGGCACTTCAGCCCGCGCGGCAAGTTCAAGGTAGGCCTTCACGGGGGCAGGAGCTGGGGTCCCCCTGCAGGGTCCAGCTCCACCTTGCTGCAGTGGGCCTGTCGCCTGGCTGATCCAACGCCAGCCTGAGCCTGCGGGGCTGGTGGGCTGGTGGGCTGGGAGCCCGAGGTCTCCAGGGCTCCGGCCCCCTCGGGCTGGGGGAGCGGGGCCTACCGTCTCCCTTCCCCGGGGCCACGTCCTCATTGCTGACCCTGCAGGCCATCGCCCTGACCGTGCTGGCGGCCGTGCGCATCTACTACCAATACCGCCGCGTCAAGCCGGTGACCCGGGAGATCGTCATTCGCGACCCCTACGCGCTGCGGCCCCTGCGCCGCCTCATCGACAACTACGCCTTCCGCATCTATGGGCACTGGGTGAAGAAGGGGCAGCAGCAGAACAGGGCTGCCCTCTTCGAGAACACGCCGAAGGCTGTGCTGCTCTCGCTGGCTGAGGAGGATTACTGAGGGCCGCTGTCCCCGCAGGACCAGGCCAGGCCTGGGGAGACCAGGTGTGGTCTGAGAACCTTCCTCCTCCTCATTCGCTATGCCCAACCTTCCCAGCTTCCTTTTGTGGGGACCCCAGAGTGATTGGCACTTGGTTCCCCTTCCTGAGGCGCCAGGGTGAGGATGAAAGAAACGTCTGAGATAAGCCAGGTGATGGCCCTTGCCTGTAATCCCAGCGCCTCTGGAGGCTGAGGCAGGAGGCTGGGAAGGTCAAGACCAGCCTGGGCAACAAAGAGACCCTGTCTCAAAATAAAAACCAAAGAGTGGGGGATGTAGCTCAGGGTAAAGCACCCCAGGCTTCAATCCTCAGTACAAAAAAAAAAAAAAAAAAAAAAAAAAAAAAAAAGAAAAGAAAGAAAGAAAAGAAAAAGAAAAAGTCAAGTCTGCCATACACAATTGCAAGAGGTTTATTGTCATGGTGACCTCTGAAGACACTACAGGAGCAGGATATTCACTTGAGGCATGTGGAAGCCCCTGCACAACCATCAATCCGATACATAATCAATATCAGAAGGGGAAGATTCTGGAGTGTTAGTTGCTCTGTGACTCCCACAATGCACAGCTTCACCTGGTAAATTATATAAAACTGACATTGTGGGCTGGCAGCACACACCTTTAAAGTTCAAGGCCACTCTGGGAAACCTAGTGAAATCCTATCTCAAAATAAAAAGGGCTGGGGATATGGCTTAGTGGTACAGCACCCATGGGTCCAATCCCAGTACCACCAAAAAATTTTTTTTAAAAGGAAGAAAAATAAAAGACTACCTTAAAGAGCCCACTGCATCTTCACAGAGAGTGGAAACAGGCTCCTTTAGAGGAGCAGCAAACACCACAGATGAGGCAGATGGAGGAAGCATTTCCTTCTACAATTTGCTGGGAAAACAGGGCTGCTTTAAGGCAACCTGCTTAAGGAGAAACAGTGTCAGATCCCTGAGTCAGGGAGAAAGGGAAGGTAACATTGTTTGAAAACTGTATTTTGGAGCTCTCTGTTCCAACTATTTGTGTATCTGGACCCTGCATGGTCAACACTTAACTTCTGGGAGCCACCAGGTCCCAGCCACTGCAGTCAGGCCCCTTCTCCAGGAAATGGGCAGTGCTGGAGGGTAAACCCACCCTTCCCTGGACAGTGCCTGCTGTGGAGGACCAGGGAGGGAGGAGAGTACATCAGAAGCTGGAGCTGGAGAGTTTAGGGTCTGGCTGTGTTTGGAATACGGCCAGGGAAGGATGTGGCACCATGGATGGCTTTTCTCTGCCTGCCGGGTGGCTCACAGTTCTCCAGGTGGTCGGCTTGTACTGGAAGCACAGCGGAAGCCCAGATTGTCTGAGGCTGAATCGGGAGTGTTGCCCATTCTGCCACCAGAGAAGGGGAGAAGGATGAGCATGTGTTGAGAATGGCCTGTGGCCTCCCTCCCCAACCTCCCTACCCAGGGCCTGCTGAGGTCTGGGTGTCTGAGGCCTGCGTGGTGAGAGGGCAAGTCCTGGGTACTGGGGGCAGGGCTTAGCTATCACTAAAACAACTTGACTGCTGTAGTTTAGAAACAGCATAGCCCCAAATACCTGCAGGCAAGAAATGAAATTGTGGGCACTGGTTGGCCCTTCATACTGTTCAAAGAACTTTCACAGCTATTCCTTTAGTTCCCATTTTCCAGACCCAGAATCAGAGGCCAGAAAGACCATGTGTCAGCGTACTGTGGCGACAGCAGGAAACCCAGCTTCCTGGCTTCCAGTCCAGTGTTTCTCCACTACTTTGTCCAGAAGAGAAAGGTGAAGAAAATCCAGGGATTACAACATGACAAAGAAACCTCTGTAACCTTGACAACCCACAGAGAGTGGACTCCAAAGTCCTTAAGGAATTCTGGGGTGGAAGGAGTTGCAGAGGTATTTAAACCAAATCAGGTCCTGAAGGGGGCTCAGGAGACTGGGACTCACTGTCAGGTGGGAGGTCCTAGGACCTCCAGGAGCCTTTTTTCCCTCTTGATTGTAAACAAAGGATTATAAAACAAAGGTCTGAAGAGTCAATAATGCCATACCTGCTGGCAATGACCAACTAATATGGTCACTCCACCTCCTAGCCTGTCCATCCAGCGAGGACGAGAAGGGGGATCAGAGTCCCCACTGGCACTGAGAGCAGGCAGGAAGCACCACGAGTAGCCCTGGGCCCTTTTCTCTTCCCAGAAAGCACTGCTTGTGTGCTTTCTGTGCCCACAACCTCCAGTGGAGGCAGGAGTGCAGAAGCAGCACCCACACCAGCTCCAGTGCACCTGGGCCCCCGAACCAAACCCCAAGCCCTGCTGCTGAGTGCTGCTCAGGGGACCAAGCCCTCACCTGGTGGTAACCCGGGCCCGGTGGTTGGCAGATCCATCAGCTGTGTCAATCCAGGATGCCCCCCGGAGGACTCGCATGTCCTGGCCAGCAGCCTGGTATGGTGATGCCGTCCACTCCCACACGTTGCCCAAGAGGTCATAGATCCCTGCAGCATAGCAGGAAGCTAAGCACAGGCTGGGAAGCCCTGGATACCCGTGCCCTGCCAGAGGTCCTGGAGAGTGATGCAATAGTTTCTCTGCCTCCTGTCAGGCAGGTACTTGATGAGTGCTTACCATAGTTGTTCTGTGGGGGGAAGGCATTCACGGGGGAGACTCCATGGAAGCCGTCCTCAGCTTGGTCACCCTTGGGGAACTTCCCCTGATGGAGAAATTAAACCTAAGGGATCTATCAGCCTATTCCAAAGCAGCTTCCTGCCCCAGGAAAACCAAGGTCACCTTGCTGCAATAGCTGGCATGGGGAGGGCTAGGGCAGTAACCTAAGGCTCCTTCCCGAGCTGCCTGAAGTCCTCCACCAGGACCTGCAGGCGCCGGGAGAGGCACATGTTCCCCTGTGCCCACAGTGGTCACCACGTACTGTGGTGCCCCGAGGTGTCTTCTCACCTTTCACACCCTGTGCCTGCTGCTTCTGGATCTTTGCTCTTTCCCTTCTACCAAAACAGATTCAGCTTCCTCTCATCTGCTCTGACCCTTCTGTCCCTATCTCCCGTTTTTCACCAGCAAATTCTTACAAACACAGCTACGTGTGCTGATGTAACTTGTGCATCTTGGCCACTTTTCGTCAAAACTGGGGCTCAGCTGCCACCATGGCATGGAGGCTCCTGTCTCAAAAAGAGGATGAAGAGTGTAACTCAAGTAACACCCCTAGCGCTGCACCTGCATCAGTCACGCTATCTTACCACCTAATTGTCCTAATGCTGTGTGGGAGGTATTGCCGCCTTTGAAAAAAACTAGCATGGCAGAGGTGCACTCCTGTTGCCCCAGCTTCTTAGGAGTTCAGGAGATAGAGGCAGGAGGATCTCAAGTTCAAAGCCAGCCTCAGCAACTTAGCCAGGCCTTAAGCAAAAAAAGTGCTGAGGATGTGGCTCAGTGGTAAAGCACTAGCTGGGCATAAGTGAGGCCCTGGGTTCATTCCCTAGCACCACATAAACACAAACACAAACAACACAGGCCATTGTCACCGCAGGCCCTCTCCAGAGCTCCCTTAATGGCCATGCTGAACTCCTCCTTCTATAGCCTCTCGAGGGTGCCATTCTCACCAAGGAGATGCTGATGAGGCCTGCTGTGCTCTGGATGCTGGGTCTTAACCTGGGCCTTGTGCAAACTGGGCCAGGGGTCCACCACTAAGCTACACCCAAGCCCTTCTATCTTCAACCTGTGACATAAAGGACTCAAAAGCACCTTAAAGTAGGCTGAGCTGACCCGACCTAGTTCTCTCCCTTGACTGCAGGTTATCAGTTATAGACAGAAGAAGCACCACCACCACACGGCCCACGTCCTTCCACAGCTGATGAACTGCCAAACCCTGTCTACTTCTCACAGATGCTTCCCCCATTTGGCTTCCTCTCTTCATCCACTGAATTCAAGAAGCCATGCCTGCCTCAGGCCATTCCTGCTGCAAATTAAAATACTGCCTGTCACATTTGCAATTCTATCTCATCTGGTCTTACACAAGCAGCAGCAGTGAGCATTCCCTCTTACTCACAATGAAGTTCCTCCAATGCACAGCTTTGGCTGCAGCTGTGGCTGGGTGCAGCTCAGGGGCATACTGTTTGCCCAGCCTGCCCATGGCCCCAGGTTCCTCTGCCTGCCCAGCCTGCCCACAAACCTGCGTTCCACCCCGGCATCTCAGAAGTGAGCAAGCAAACTTCTGGTGGCTCCCTACTGCCAGCAGACCCCAGCTTGGCACCCTGGTCCTTCGTAATCTGCCTCCAGTCATTCTCTGCAGCCCCTCATTTCCTGTGCCTCAGCCTTCCTGAAGTGGGGCACATCTCTGAACACGCAGAGCACTCTCCCAGGATGATACAGAGCTAGTGCTTCACTGTCTCCAGTGCTGGGAGACATTCTTCTAGCTGACAGCTCCAACATCACCCTACCTGGTGAAGCTGCCCTCAGTACCCTCAGGCACTGTCTTTGCCTTGCCAGCTCACATTATCAGCTCCATCCAACCCAAATCCTCAGAATCCCACACCCCTAGCACAATGCCCACCTCTCTAAGGGCTCCAACTTGATGCCTGCTGAAGGTGGAAGGTGGTCTTACCTGCCACAGGTTGGTGCGATTTGGCTGGAACCGGTTCCCCCATGGGTAAACCTGACCTGTCAGGAGAGCAAGAACTTGAGAAAGGAGAGGCAAGGAGTTGGGAAGAAAAAGAAAATGAAACAGTGAGGGAACCAGGGGGCAGCTAGGAGGTCACATGCCTACCCACACCACCCCACACCCACTGTGGCACTAGCTCTGAGCTCCTGCTCCAGGGCTCTGTAACCAGGGACAATCTGTAAGCTCTTTGTTGCAGTTCATATGGAGATAAATACAGAAATTGAGAGAGTGCATTAAGACACTAGCTAATTGTATTTCAACTGCATAAACGAACAAGTAGCAACCTTGGCAGTCACAGTGGTGCATGCCTATAACCTCAGCAGCTTGAGAGGCTGAGGCAGGAGGATTGCAAGTTTAAGGCCAGCTTCAGCAGCTCCACAGGGCCCTAAGCAACTCAGTGAGACTCTGTCTCAAAATAAAAAAAGGGTTGGGGATTGGGGGTGGAGCAGGGGCGCTTACCTGGCATGTGCAAGTATGAGAGTTCAAACCCTAGCACTACATATACAATGAAGTGTCCAAGGAATAAAAGTCACATGAAAAACTAAATAAAAATTGCTTTTTTCTCTCTCATTGTCCCCTCTTTCTAAAAAAAGAAAAAAAAATAAAAAGAAACAAAGAAAAAAAGAAAGGGGCTGGGGATGCTGCTCGGTGGTTAACTATCCCTGGGTATCAAGAAAAAAAATGTGACCTCATTTGCCACATTAAAGCTTTTACTATGGGGGCTGGAGTGGTGGCTCAATGGTTATAGTGCTTGCTTTGCATGCACAAGTCTGTGAGTTCGAACCCCAGCATCATGTACACAACTAAGTGTCAGAGCAACGAAAGCCACATGAAAAACTAAACAAAGTTGATTCTGTCTTTCTCTCTCCCTCACTGTCCCTCTCTCTTAAAAAAAAAAAAAAAAAAAAAAAAAAAGCTTTTATTTTACTATAGGGGGCTGGAGCGGTGGCTCTGTGGTATTGCACTTGCCTGGCATGTGCGAGGACCCAGGCTCAAACGCCAGCACCACACACACAACTAAGTATCAGAGCAAACAAAACCAGATGAAAAACTAAATAAAGATGATTGTGTCTCTCTCTTTAAAAAAAAAAAAAAGCTTCTACTATGGAAATGGGTATTTCTTTAAAGAGTATACAAGGGTGCTTAATGTGGGAAACTGCTTTTTAGTCTGGTAAACTTTTGTATAGCTAGGCTGCAGAGTAACAAAGCTATGAGCAAATAAATAGCACTGCTTCGTCTTAATCCCTGTGCTCCCTGGGAAAGGTATGCTGTTTTGGTAACTGTTCTTTCCCCCTAAGCTATGTTGCTCTAAGGACATTTATTAAAATCTAACTTATACCTATGGAATCTCCAAAAATAAAAAAAACCTATGCCTCCTTTTCATTCTCTTTCCCACTGGCACTTCATAGGCATGCTGGGTTGAGATGGGTTAGCAACAGAGCAACAGAGCCCTTTGCCACAGAGTTTAAGAAGTGCTGCTCTAAAAAAAAAATGAGGGGGCTGGAGTGGTGACTCAGTGGTCATGGCCCTTGCCTGGCATGCACGAGAATGCAGGTTCAAACCCCAGCACCGCATACACAATGAAGTGTAGGAGCAACAAAAGTCACATGAAAAATAAAATTAAAAATGGATCCTCTCTCTTTAGGGGAAAAAAAAAAAGAAGCACTGCTCTAGGGACATGGGTTCTTCCCACCTCAGGAGCCCTGAGCAGGGTGGGATGCGGAAAAGAACAGCATCTGGATACCCTTCAAGCCCCCTCGGGCAGCGAACTCCCACTCTTCCTCAGTGGGCAGCCGTTTCCCCCGCCAAGCACAGTAGGCGTGGGCATCATTCCAGCTCACGTGTAGCACAGGCAGCTCCAGTCTCTCTCGGATGCCAGAGCCAGGACCTGCAGGCTGACAGCCAGGATGGAGTGAGACAGACTTCTGGGGTCTCATGGGAGGCTGAGGAAGGCTAGGCTTAGGGTGTCTGATTCAGCAAGGAAGTTGGAAGAAAGATGGGTGAGTGAGGAACATCCAAGTAGAAGAAGACTAAAGGGGGAGAGGGGGAAAGGGGGGATAAGAAGGAAAAGCTGGAGCACAGGAAATGGGAGATGTCCATGGAACTCCCCTGTTCACCCTTAGGACTTGGTGCTCCTGGATGGTAGGGAAGGGTCTAGGGAAGCCCAGCCTCCAGAGTAAGAGCAGGGGTAGAAAAGGAGGTAGAGGAACCAACACTTACCTGCCTCCAAAATGCCTTTTCCACCGGAAGCCACCAGAGGACTGGCTGCAAAAAAGAAGAGGTCTGGGTGCAAGATGCCCCCATCCAGGAGGGTGCCTTCTCGGCAGCCACAGAGGCAGAGCAGGGGCCCTGGCTGAATCAGGGGTGTCCGAGAGACACTGCACTGGACTCTTACACCCTCCTTAGAAGCAGGTTCACCACGGTGCTCCTGGGCACCCTTGCAGGAGCCCTTGCTCAGCTGGCTCTTTCAGGGTGGGATTCTCTCCTGTGGCCTTGGTGACCCCACACCACTCCCTTCCCTCAGCTGCATGCTAGGCCCTCTCACCTGCATGGGCTGGGCTGCTTTGTTTTTCAGCTCACTGGAGACAAAGTCCTCAAAGACAAAGCTCCACCCAAACTCCTCAGCCTCTGTCCGGTACTTCTTTTCCCTGACAAACTCCCTGAAAATGAAAGGAGATGTCACCTGCTCCAGCTGATGGGGTTCTGTGCCCCAGCCCTGCCCACTCTGGGGAGCCTCAAATCACAGTCTGGGGTTTCCAGGCGCTCCAAGGAACTCACCAGAAATCCTGAGTGGATTATAAGTTAGGATCTAGTTCACATTTACCACATGAAGGACACTGAGTCACAGGACACCCCAGACCTAGAGAGCACTTCCCCACAGGTAAGGTCTTGGGTGCTTTGCCTGGCAGACTTGGGCTCTGTGTGCCTCCATGACAGCTCCATTTATTAATTTTTTTAAAGAGAGGGACAGTGGGAGGGAGAGAGAATCGATTTTATTTAGTTTTTCATCTGGTGTTCGTTGCTCTGTCACTTACCTAGGTCCTCACACATGCCAGGGAACTAACTGCTGAGCCACCGCTCCAGCCCTCAATGGGTTTTTAATGGCTGGTAAGCAGTCTATTGTATCGGCAAATTATCTTTGAGTGATTCTTAAATCATCAAATGTCTACAATGCCATCTTTGTTTTGGACAATCTTTGTTCTTTCCTTAGGACAGATCTCTAGAGATGGGATCACTGGGTCCAAGGGCCTGAGGAGTCCGCCAATGCCTGCTTCTGCATCAGGTTTTCCCTGCAAGGTTCTTTTCCCCCTCAGGAGTGGGGAGGGAATCCAGGGCCCTGCACATGCTGAGCAAGCACTCTACTCATTAGCTACATCCTCAGCCCTTTTTATTTTGACACAGGATCTCACTAAGTTGTTCAGGATGACCTAAAACTTTTAAATCAATCGCTTCAGCCTCCCAAGTAGCTGGGATACAGGTGTGCGCCACCACACCTAGCTTACCTGCAACTTATATTTATCTTGAAAATGTTTAAGTCTACAAATATAATATTTTGGGGCTAGAGTGATGGCTCAGCAGTTACAGTGCTTGGCTGGCATGCACGAGGATGTGGGTTTGAATCCCAGCACCACATACAAAACAAAATGTTGGAACAACGAAAGCCACATGAAAATCTAAATAAAACTGATTCTTTCTGTCTCTCTCACTGTCCCTCCCTCTCCCTCTCTCTCTCTCTTTTTTTTGAGAGAAACAACTTTATTTAGTTTTTCACATGGCCTTAGTTGCTTCAACACTTAGTTGTGTACGTGGTGCTGGGGTTTGAACCCAGGTCCTCAGGCTTGCCAGGCAAGCGCCGAAACCGCTGAGCCACCGCTCCAGCCCTCTCTCTCTCTTTTTAAAGGGGGCTGGAGCAGTGGCTCAGTGGTTATAGCACTTGCCTGGCATGCCCAAGTTCATGGGTTCAAATCCCAGCACAACGTACACAACGAAGTGTCCCAGCAACGAAAGCAACATGAAAAGTTAAATAAAATTGATTCTGTCTCTCGCTCTCTCTCACTGTCCCTCTCTTTAAAAAAAAAAATGTACATATGGGGCTGGAGTGGTGGCTCAGCGGTTTTGGCGCTTGCCTGGCAAGCACGAGGACCCGGGTTCAAACCCCAGCACCACGTACACAACTAAGTGTTGGAGCAACTAAGGCCATGTGAAAAACTAAATAAAGGTGTTTCTCTCTTTCTCTCTCTCACTGTCCCTCTCTCATTATTAAAAAAAATGTACATATGTATATAAACATTTTTTTAAAGAGTATAATGTTACATTTTATTTCCTATGTTTAATTCTGAGGTTACACATATGTTAATGATATATTTTTGTCCTCTAAACAAACATGCAGAAAAGATCTATGAAAGCCACCTTGTGAAAACATTCTATGAGAAATTACGCAGTTTGGTAGTTAAATTTCCAGGGATTTGGGCTGATGCCAAGGTTTCCCTTAGAGCACTGCAAAAAATAGGCTAAAGAATGTCTCTGTGATTCTTCTTTTTCTTTTTTTAGAGAAAGAGTTAATTTTATTTTTTCATCTGGTTTGTTTTTCCTCTACTTAGTTGTGTATGTGGTGCTGGGGATTGAACCTGGTCTTTGTGCATACCCGGCAAGTGTTGTACTGCTGAGCCACTGCTCCAGTCCTCACTGTGATTTTTCAAGTATTATCACATCCACTCTTTTGGGAAGGATCAGCAAAAAAAAGAATTTAGGGTCATGTTGCCAAGAAAACTTCCCAGTTCCTATAAACACGGGATAAACTTTGCAGGATTACAAACTGGAAAATATAGATTAGAAAATCACAAAATAATATTTCTTCCTAATTCATATTGCTATGTCCCCATAGCTATGCTTGTTAACAGTATTCACGTCCAGGCTTAGAAATACTTTCAGAGACTTTCAGTAGTTATTGACTAATCATCCAACAAGCACACTGTGAGAGACAAGGAGGTGCCTTCAACAAACAAAGGCAATTCAAGGGACTCGCGGCAAGTATGGCCCATCTCCTAAACTATCCGCACCCTACTCCCCTCCGTTTGACTCTTGCTCTATGCCCAGCATAAGGGACAATATACTGGCTTGGGGCAATGGATGTGAGTTCCAAGTTCAGTTCTTCCACCAAGAGGGTCAGTGAAGACTCTTTGGCCTTTAAGTTTTTTATCTGAAAGATGAGTATGACACACCCCACCATACCTCTGCAAAGATGATCCCATAGTGAACAAGCCAGCTTCATTTGAGAAATGAAGATTAGAAAGAGCTTTTCCTTGCCCTAAAAACCAATGATGTACCTGAATTCTTTATTGGTGACTGGAAATATGTCGATGGCAAAGGGCTTTACTGTCACCTCCCGAATGGGTCCTTCACCGTCTCTGCCATCTGGAGCATTTGTTCCCATCAGGAATTTCCCACCTGGCAGATGGATCATGCTAGCCACCTGTGCGTTCCCTGCAGAAGAGGAGGAGAGTTAGTTGGAATGCATGCCCATGTATATACATGTATGCTCATAAGTCAAGTGGTAATATCTAGGTCATATGTAATACTTAAAATAGCATTAAAAGAATAAGCATGAAGGCTTAAAAATTTGACTTTAAATTCTTGTTCTGCTACTTCATTTGCTGGGAGACCTCACAAAAATGACTCAATCTGAGATTCAATTTCCTCATCTATAAAATAGGGATAACAGCTATCTTATAGATGATAGCTATATGGATTAAAATAATGTGTGAAATGTTGGGATTGGGAATTTAGCTCAGTGGCAGAGAGTTTGCCTAACACGCACAATGCCCTGAGTTCAGTCCTAGGCCCTGAACAAACAAAAAAACCCAACATAAAATAATGTGTGGAATGTTGAACACATGGTAAGTTCTTACCTCTTCATTCCTACATGCAACTCTGTGCCCCACGCAGGTAGGCAGATTCAGAAACTATAACCTCAAATACAATTAGCACTTTCTACCCAACATCTGGTCATGCTGCTTCTTCCTCTCCACTTTGAACACACATACACACACACACACACACCCAATTTTTTTTTTTTTTTTGAGACAGAATCTGATTTTACCTAGGCTGGTCTCCAATTCCTGGGTTCTAGTGATCTCACTGCCTCAGCCTCCCAAGACCTGAACTACACAAGCCACTCTGCAGGGCTTGAAGGCTCAGTATCCTTACCATCACATCATCTGTTCTAGAAGAAAGGGAAGGACGACATCTATTTTCTTTTAAGAGAGAGGAACAGTGAGAGAGAGTAAGAATCAATCATAGTTTTTCATGTGGCTTTCATTGCTCTGACACTTTGTTGTGTACATGGTGCTGGGCTTTGAACCAGCATCCTTGCACATGCCAGGCAAGCGCTGTAACCACTGAACCAGGATGACATCTATTTTGCCAGTGTACCTCTGCCAGTTAGCATGAATGTACAATGATTATCATCAAAAAAACAGAATGAGTTCCTTTACAAACTTGCTGTTTGTCTCAGAAAATCATAATAAAAAGGTCTTAATTTCACAGGAGGAAACCAAGACCCAAAAGAGGAGAGAAGGTAGTTTGGGGGTTGGTGTGGCTTAGTGGTAGTGTGAGCTTAGTAAGCACAAGCGAAAGGCTGGTTAGCAGAAGACAGGCCTGGATCCAGGTCTTGACTTCCAGGTCCATGCTTCTCTGGCTTGACATACTTGCTTCAGGATTCCCACAAATGATATCTAGGCACTGTGAAGTTCCTGGGAGTCCAGGTCTTTGGAAACTCCTCAGGGCCCTCTCTTTAGCCTTCCTTTCCCATTCATTCACTAACTTCAACCACTTTGTTTCCTCAACAAATAAGTTCCAAGGCAAAAAAGGGGCTGGAGAGCTAAATCTCAAGTTAAAGGGAAGTAACAGGGGCTGGAGCAGTGGCTCAGCAGTTACGGGGCTTGTCTGGCATGCACAGGGACTAAATAAAATGACCCTTTTTCTCTCTCACTCTTCCTCCCCACCCCACCCCCCCTTTTTTTTTTTTAAAGAGAGAGGAACAGTGAGAGAGAGAAAGAGAGAATCAATCTTTAGTTTTTCATGTGGCTTTTGTTGCTCCGACCCTTCGCAGTGTACGTGGTGCTGGGGTTCGAACCCGAGTCCTCACGCATGCCAGGCAAGCCCCGTAACTGCTGAGCCACCCCCCACTCCAGCCCCTGTCTCTCTCTCTCTCTCTAAAAAAAAAAGGAGGAAGAAACAAATAACATGCAACTGCAGTGAATATAAACTTTATGCTACTCAACAAGCTGTGATTCGAAAACCGCTTGTGAGATAAGAGGTGCCTGCGGACAGACCGAGACACTTAAAAGCACAGCCGGCGTTCACACTGGGCACCAGTCTGTCCTGCTCCTTCTGATTGCAGAGACTGTTCCTCTGGTGTGGCAAACAGACCCGTGGTGCGGGTGTGCTTGGCTCGCAGGAGGCTCGGGGGCCGCACGCAGGGTGCAGAGGCAATGCAAATGCACTCGGTAGTAGTATGGCCCGATGGCACGACGGGCACCGAGGGATCGGAGCCGGTGCGCTCGGTCGCGGGACGGCCCGGGGGTGGGGAGCACAACCCGTCTTGTGGAGGGCCAGCGGTCGGGGAAGACTGGTGACTGCCCGCCCGCTCTCCACCGGGCCTGTTGCTCGGTAGACGCCCCCACCAGGTGAAGATCAGCGAGGCCCGCACCCTCCCAGGCGTCCGGACACCCACCTAACCCGAGCCAAGGCGCCCAAAGAACCCACAGCAGCGGCGCTGAGATCCGCATCCCGAAGACGCGCGTCCCGCGCACGCGCTCGCCGAATGCTCTGCGCACGCGCGCGCATGTCGGTGGCTGCCCGCGCTTGCGCCAAGAAAGTACGTCCCAGCGGCGGGCGGGCTTTGCCGCTGCAGCTCCAGTCCCTGTCATGCAGCAGACTCTCGAACTGCACCCAGGCACCCTCTGCAGGACGCTGCCAGACCTGGCGGGCACGGCCTGCTGATTCCAGGAGCCCAGGTGACAGGGCAAGAACAAGGCCTAGCTGGATTAGCATTCAGCAGAACAGTTGAGTTCCGCCAGTGTAGACATCCTCATTCAACCCAGTAACCCTAGGCCTCTCAACCTCTCCTGCAGTCCAAGGGTCTTCCCATCTTTAACAGGAAGTAGTAGCTCCCCGGACTTTTGTGGTACTCAGGACTGAATCCAGCAGGGTCTTCCCAGTGCGCTCAATCCTCAGTTGCATTTCCGAGGGTTTTGCTGGACTTGAACTCTGCAGCCCTCCTGCCTCAGCTGCTGGAACATACAGGTGTGACCACCATGCCTGGCAGAGTCACTTTTCCGAGAGCGCATTTTAAGCTATTTCAAAAGCACGTAAAGTCCAAGTACCTTCAGAAAATAAATGTTTTCAAAGCCCTAATTTCTTGTTTTCTGGTGTACTAGGAATCAAACCCAGGGCCTTGGGTGCTCTGGGCAAGCACTCTACTACCAAGCTATGTTCCCAGCACCAGTGTTATTTTACACTAGCACAAAACTTAAATGTGCCAACAGGAAACTGTTGGTTAAAGTAAACCCACAGGTTACTAGAAATTATATAGAGTCATTAAAATTTTTCAAGGAATATTTAATAAGGTAGACAACATGCTTATCTAACATGTAATTTTTATGTCACTATAACTAAACATCCTGTTCACTGGGTAAAAAGGACGTGCTCTATGTGTATACACTCAGTGCAATTAAAAAAATACTGTAATAATAATTTCACATCATAATTTGAACATGTGCCCAATCTTTTTTTTTTTTCATGTGGGAAAAGAAAATTCCTTCGACAATCATTTGAGGCTTGAACAAAAATCCACAACTATATCCCTCAGGATCATTCTGTAGTCTTCCTAGATTCAGACGACACAAGCAAGGGGGGCTTAACTTCAGCCTTTTAGAGAAGACATTCCAGCTCGCATGATCTCATCAACCAGGAGGATATTGGTCGCAATCACAGTGCTGAAAAAAAGACAAATCAGCTGCTTCAGACTGGAAACCACATACAACACATCCAACTGAGTTCCCTTTTCCCTCTCACAGAGGGCTAGCTGAGTCTCTGCTTACACCTAATTACATTCTTCAGGGGAGCGAGAAACCCAGAATATACCAGATGAGGAGTATGACCATTCCCATCTACTTAAGGTATCTATGTGTCTTGGTCTTACGCTGTCTGTCCTGGTAGTGCTGGCGACTATACCTACAGCCTCATACATGCTAGGCAAGTTCCACACCACTGAACTCTATCACCCTTGGCCCCTGGAAGCTATGTTAAACTGTGATTTTCCCCAAACTTACCAGGAGTGAAGAAGCTGTTTCTTCACACAATAGTTATCCCAAATGCCCACTTCTGCTGCGACCATAGGCTCACCTGAAAGGTAACAAGTCTTCTTAAAATACAGGTCATTATATCAGACGCTGTCTAAAGGCACAAGGGACACTTATTCTATCTTATGAACGAGTGCTGCCAATTCTAGAACAGAAAATAAAGCCACTGAAGATGTATAAATTGAAAAGAACAGTATTTGGTGCTGGCATGCTCATCACTCATCCCCTCCTCTGTAACCATATGAGAACCCTCCCCAGCACCTCTGGCGAATGGCTGGCCTCTTGGGTGACTTCCAGTGCGGGGGTTTCCTGGACATATCCCTATCTTTCCATTTACACACATTTGAACTACAATCAATGGACTTTCCATTTCCCTCATTCCAGGAACCTTTTCAACCAAAATGAACGCTAAACCACACATCTGCCTTCCCTCTGCCTGTGTACAATCTCACTAAAGGACCTAAGGCAGGGACAGTCGTTCCACTGGATTTCATGTCATGTGCTACACCTTCACTTGTCAGTATGATCACCTGACATATTATCAAGACTGAGTTAATACAAAAACCCTTCAATACCAGCCTCATGCCACCGCTCAGTAATAGTTCCAAAAAATCTGTACTGTGAGGGAACAAATGTGCCCTTCACACCCTGATTCTGCACCCATTCTACTTTGTGCCATCTTAGTTCCTGATAGCACTGGCATCAAATACAGAGGCACTTGCCAAGATCCTTTGTCCTTGCTTCCAGCTCCCCTGGGCTCTGCCTGATATGCATGGTCTAGCTAGAGACGCATTCTCTTACCTGTGTTCAAGTCCACGCCTACAAGTTGACCCGACTCTGAATGTTCAGCTTGAATTTTAACTAATGTTTCTTGAAGGTCAAAACCAGAGTTCTGAGCAAGAACCTAAAAGTAAAGAAATTTAATTCTTGAGAAGATAGGAACTTAAGTGAGAGTAAATTAAATTCCACAATATATGAATAGTACTTCCAATTATGTATGTTCACTTCCCAGAACAGGCACAAGTTACCAACTCTTGAATGCACCCCAAACCCAGCCATATACTGGTCACTGTACATACATACTTCAATAAGTATAAAACAGAAAATGATTTGTCAGTTTAACTAAAAGCAAGCTTGTACTTAAATTTAAGCCCATACTGCAAATATTCTAAAAAACAGTTCTCTTGCCACCTGAAACTTCAAAGGCAGGTAAGTCTCCCAAAGGAACAAAGTGCCATGAGAGAAAGGCATACTCTAGAGTCAGGAAGAAAGACTCAACTTGCTCATGTGAGGATCACATTATAAAAGTTTTCATTAGTGGCATCATTTGGATATCATTAAGGAAACCATCCAAGTATTCACACCTTGGGAATGATGAGCAACGCATCAGCGAATGCCTGGACTCCAAGCTGGGCCCTGCCCTTTACACTGGGCTTGTACTTAATCAGTGCTTCTGCCATTGCCACTTCCACTGCACCACCACCTGGAACCACACAGCCTGTTGGGTAGGGAAGAGGAGAAATGAATTCTAGGCTCTAAGAAAACTGCAGAACCAATTATAAGGAAAAAACAAATATAAAATTAATACACATTTCCAAAGCCATTAACTTTTTATGAATCATGTTTCCATGACAATTTAAATACATTACTGCATTTGTTTTGCAATGCTGGGTTTGAGGCAGGGCCTCATGACACTGAGCGACACACCAAGTCCACGTGTGCAGGCACAATACAAGCAACTAACATCTAACAGCAAAGTTCAATTTAACTGGCACTCAGCAGCTCTTGGGAGCTATTGTAGTCCTTCATTTACTTGTATTCACTTTCAACAGTGATATACTATGAAAAAGCTTAGCATACCACCACGGATATTGTAAAAGGAAGGTTTTACTTTTGCATGGTGTCTGGCTGTGTAAACTATGGATCAAAGAACACAGTATTCGGCCATGCCTTTTACACTAGCAGAAAGAATACAGTTTAAAGACACAGATCTTACCATCATCAATAGCATTTTTGACCGCCCTCAAGCCATCTCTTATTGCATCTTTGATTTGAGTGAGTGTGTGCTTATTTGGTCCTTTGACCAATAATGTGACAGAACGGGGATTGTTACATTTCTCAATAAAGGTGAACTTCTCTTCTCCCTATGTGTAAGAGATATTTTCAGAAACAGAACATATACAAAGAATAAATAGAAGAGGAATGTGTGGTGAGAATAAGCACATTATTTTGATCATATTAAAGCAAACTTTAATAAAAAAAGAATTTTTCATGTCATTGACTTATTGTCACACAAAAACACCAAAATGAATGTAAACAAAATCTTGTAATCTTGAATGTAAAAAAAAATTCTGAACTTTCACTTTTCTACTGAGTAACTAGGGACCAAAAAAGTACTATTAGTTTTATGAAACTTACCAATGTATACTCATAGACAAGTCCTGCATGTCCCAAGCAGTCAGGATTTAGGTCATCCAAAGAGTTCAGAGCTACTCCACCACAAGCAAGAGTCAGCCTGAAATAGTGAGTGTTAAGGGAAATGTGTAAGCTGCATCAGCAGTCATGCTCAAAGACCAATGATTTTCAGAATTATATAAGCCTTTCCATTCACTCATCAACTAGCTGAAAATGTGTCTTCTCTCTCAACCTATTTAACCAACCCCCAAAATCACAAACACTTTCCCAATAAAAATTATCCCCCTTCCCCCTCTGCAAGATTAGGGATTGAGCTACACACCCAACCTTTTAAAATTTTTATTTTCAGACTGTGATGAGGTTGTTCTTGAACTTACAATCCTCCTGCCTCAGCCTCTGAAGAAGCTGGGATTATAGACGTGCACCACCGTGCCCAGGCTGTTAAGAAAACTTAATGACGAAAGACAAGAAGTCTTTGACAAAAAGTACTTCTCTGGCGGCTGGAGCAGTGGCTTGGTGGTTACGGCACTTGCCTCATATGTTTGAGTACTCGAATTCAAACTCCAGCACTACATACACAACAAAGTGCCAGAAGACTGAAAGTCACACGAAAAACTAAAATAAAAACTGCTTCTTTCTCTCTGTCCCTCTCTTAAAAAAAAACTTTTCTGGAACATTTTCACAAGGAAAATAGGTATAGCATGTGTCATAGTTTGAAATTAAAAAGTATGCACCAACAGTCGCAGAACTATTCATAATAGCCAAAAGGCAGACAACCCAAATGCCCACCAACAGATGAAAGAAAACGTGGTCCACACAATGGACAGGGTAGAGATTGACTCCTTTTGGCACAGAGACTATGCTAAGTAAATAAAACAGGTCAGATGCAGAAGGATAGATACAGCGGGATTCCTTTACACAAGGTACTGAATTCAGGGACCAGCAGCGGGAGGGAGAAACTGGGAGAGCCCTGAGGGGAGCAGTGGTGGTGGCTGCACAATGTGAATGCAGTAGCTGCCACTGAATTGCACATTCAACAGGAGAGGCTGCTGCTTCTCTTGTGCCACAAAAAAGTGCAAGATGAAGTAGAGGAGAAAGGAGTAATCCCAACCTATGTGCAAACTAAGCAGCATCCTCACTGCTCAGATGACCTGCTCATACCTCTCCATATTTCTCCTTTTGGCTCTACGCAGAGCTACTATGCCTTCTTTTGCAAGAGCATCCAAGGAAAAGGGGTCGATTCCCTATAACAAAAATAAAAATTATCTTCCGTATGTTTCATCTTAAAGCTAAAGAAGGATGACAGATCTTCATTCGAAAATTTAATTTTTTCTCACCTTTTGATTAATAACAACAAATCCTTTATCTGAATCACCACAGACCTTCCTTTTGAGTTCTATTATTTTTTTTACTCTATCTTCAATAAATTTTCTTTCGGCTTTTACTAGTTTTTCTCTCTCTTCTGCACTCTTGTAAAAAAAGCCAGAATTCACTTCTCTGTTAGAAAAAGTTACAGAAAGGGGAAAAAAATGTTTACTTTCTCGGTAAAAGACGGTAGCCTGAGGAACCTGATTTATCTTTTATTAAGTCACCAAGCCCCAATCCTGTCCCTTGTACATTTTCAGAACTTGTTTCCCTTATACCTCCCAAATAAAAATGAAGCATTACTGCCCTTATGACAGAGAAAAGGAGTCTCAAAAAGGACTTCCTCAAAAAGAGACCTTCCGCCCCCCTGAAGGGGGACCAACTCACGTCTTTTCATACTCCAGGGACACGTTGCATGTAAGAATGTATGCATTCTCAACACGTTTCTTCATGTCAGGGTGGCGAGCCCCATGGTCCAAAACCAGCCCTCTAATCAAGCTGTTGAAACACAAGAATTCATACTTTACTGATTTCCAAGAAGGGCATGCAGCACATACTGACAAAACACTCAATAGACTACAGTGATAATTTTTACACTACTAGTTTTCTCAAGCTACCTGAACCTAGGAATGGCCAATTGTGAAAAAGTAGTACTACAGAACACAAGGCAAGTTATTCCAACAAAAGTAACAAAGCTATCTTTTACAGAAAATTCTGCAGATAGTCTCAAATGGCAGACATCAAATTCTGCCTCCTTCAAAGAAATATTATCAATCTAAGTCTTCGGAAAAAAAAATTTCCAGTCTCCATGATGCTGTGTACCCAAGCACTTCAATCAAGGCCAAGCCACTGATGCAGCTCACTTTTCAGAACCATTCTGACCACAACTTATTCAACATGAACCATGTATGCCCAACATACAAAAAATGTAGTCAATTACCTGCTTTTGTGAACACCTAACATTTCTAAATGCACTTCACTAGTTCAGGGCAGGGGGCTGGCTCAGGGGTAGAGCGCCTGCTTGGCAGGCACAGGGCTCAGTCCTCAGCATGCACAGCAGCACTCCACAGCACTTCAGCACCTACCTTGTGTCAGTTTCAGATTTGTGTTTCATCTCCATGATCTCAACCATGAACAGGTCAATAGGCTCATCTTTTTTTTTAATGGCCAAAATGGAGTCCACTACAGCCTACAACAGGAGTACAACTTTTACATAAATTCAATTTACAGAAGTTAAAACACTGAAGTTGTTCTTCAAAAGTGTTAAAAATCTCTTTTCTGCCTTTTTCTGTAAGCAGAACACACTAGAAATAAAAGCCTCACTTAAAATTCTAAAATCTTAATTTGTAATTACTCAAAGGATCACCAACACCCCTCTTATTTTCTGGAAATACTAACTGTAGCATATAAAAATTACATGAAGAACCAAGAGTCTGAAGATTCCCAGCATGAAAAGGTCAATGCTTAAGCAGAAATGCTAATCACCTTGATCTGATCGTTACATGTAATACGCAATCACATGGTTCCCACAGAATATGCAGCGTGCTTAAAACTACTGATTAAAAGTTTTGTAATAATGAAACCTCCATTTTGTATTCCTTTCAAAATTTCTCAATATTTTAATGAAAGGAAAACGCTAATGATACTTTCATAACCTGGTGAGGTGTATTATTATTTGCATTTCATCACTTTATATTTCAGAGAGAAATTAGGCATCACTGTCCAGATAAAAAGGGACCTACTTATTTCACACAGTAGGACACGGTGAAGCTTTTACATACACCATCTTGTTGAACTGCTAAGAATAGTGATAGTTCTACTCCAAGGTATTTTCAATGTGAATTGTACCAGAAACACTAAATTTAACACGTACCTCTGTTAGGACATCTGCAAGTTCAGCGTGAACTTTTGTACGTAGAGATGTTCTGGCCACGTCTATAAGGGTCTCCCTGTCCATCTCTCTGCTTACTTTGATTTGTTCCAAAAACTGAAGGGCTTTTTCCTTTGCAGCTTCAAAACCTTCAGTGATTATTCTAGGATGAAGACCCTATAATAAACAAACACACAATTAAAACACCACCATTAACCCTTGCACCTTCAGTGAGATGCAACTGTTCACAGAAGTTCAGGTAATTTCTGAAGGGCCATTTGGCATCACTCATACCTTTAATATGATCAAAGCAGTAGGATGTGCTGACTTTCTGAATACATTGGAAAGGACAGCACATACCTTTCAATGCAGAGGAAAAGAACAGACGTTGCTCTAGCACAGTACCAAAGCCAAGCGAACTACGAAGCACACTTGGGTGTTCACTGTGCAAACCACCAGGAATAATACCAAAAGCCAAAAGAGGGTCCCTAAACATATGCCATCAGTAGGAACTTCCCCCCGCTCCAGTACTGGGGATTGAACCCAGGCCCTCATACATGCTAGGCAAGTGCTCTACCACTGAGTTTCATCAATAGTCCCTTATTTTTGAGACAAGGTCTTGCTAACCTGCCAATGCTGGCATCAAACTTACAATCCTGCCTCAGCTTCCTATGTAGCTAGGACTATAGGTATGTCCTACCACACCTACAATCCACAAGTAATCTGAAACTAATTCATATCATTTAGTAACCAACATAAATGGAAACTAAGCATCTTCTCTCCTCACAGGGAATTCTGACAGTGGATTAGTACTCACTGGTGTTTGCTTTAAACTTGAAACTACTAAAGGTTAAAAAAGTCGTAAAATTCTTACTTGAACATCAACATTTGGTTGATCATTCCCTTTTCAACTCTGGCTAGTCTGGATCTCTAGACCTCAAATTATTAATATTTTAGAGCAAGATTTAAAAACAAAATGAAATGCAACCCAATAAACTTTCAGACCAACGTCGATACCATAAGTTGCTGATGATCACAAATTTGTGTTAGAACAGGACAAAGAACAGGTTCTCTGACTTTTACACACTACTGTGTGTCCTCAGTTACTGTTAACACATCAGTTTGCAAATACATTTCTCACACACAAAACACTGCACAATCAAAAGAATCGTGTATACCTCAGAAATGTAGAGGTCTGCCTGTTTGAGCAGCTCTCCAATGATAAGAACATTGGAAGTAGTGCCGTCACCAGTGATGTCATCCTGGGCTGTTGCTACTTTTGCTATTAAGGAGGCTGTTGGGTGTTGAATTTGCTGAAAATAGAAAAAAGAAATTACTTAAATGACTTAAAATATCTCTCAAAAGAAACCTGTGAAAGGCTTCTTTCAGTGCAGTCTACATAAAGTGCCCAACTACTTGGCTACTATTACTAATATTTGTACATCAATTTATAATGATGAGAACATTTTCTTGTCCAGGCGTGGAGGCACACACCTGCAATCCCAGCTACTAGGGTGAGTGAGCCAGGAGGATTTGAAGTTCAAGGTTATCCTTGGCAACTTAGTGAGACCCTGGTTCAAGATAAAAATTTTAAAAGGCTGGGGATCTGGGGAAGTAGTTCAATAGTATGCTTATGCAAGAAGCCATCAATCCCCAGGACGAGAAAAAAAAAAAAAAAAAAAAAAAAAAAAAAAAAAAAAAGGAAAGGAAAGGAAATAGCTAGCCCTGGTTGCTCCTCAAAGGAATCACTCTGGGTAAAGTTCTTGGAAAAAACAGGATATTCACCACATTTCCAAATTCTCAATTACAAAAGACGCAACCAAAGCTCAAAGCTCCTGCCCTGTTTTTTGTTTTTCTCTATGCTCCTGTAATCTAGAATAGTTCCCAGCCTTTTCTATCTTCGGGGACACCGACTTTCCTTTTGTGATACTGGGGATTGAACACAGAAGGGTTTTACCACTGGGCTACACTCCCAGTCCTTTTTATTTTGAGACAGGGTCTAAATTGCCCAACCTGGTCTTCAACTTATGATCCTCCTGCCTCAGCCTCTCAAGTTGCTGCAACTGCAGCTGTGTGCCAATGTGCCTAGGTGACACTGACTTTTTAAGAATCTAAGCCTTGAAAGAAAATCTGTATCAACTGGACTTGGAGACACGTACCTGTAATCCCAGCTGAAAATTAAAATAACGAGGGACAGGATGTAATTCAGTGGTAGAGTGCCCCAGGTTCAATCTGACACGTGCCTCCCATCAATGGGCACATGTCACATTATAGACAGCTCTTTCTATTGGGCCTAGCAAATAGCTAGGAAAGACATTTAGGATGAATTTGAAATAACTACAGACTCTATGTAAAACTGCATTAATGTTAATAGGTACAATAAAGGTCCTGTGAACATGTGAGAGAATGTTGTGCCTCACTGAGAGTTTTTAGGTCTGGAAATATAGTTCAATGATACGAAAGCCTTGTATAAAACAATCGGTTCTATTCTCAGCATCCAAACAAAAAGACCATTTCAGAAGTGAGATACTGTGTCCATAATTCACTTTCAATGATTCCAGGGGAAAAAAGAATTAAGCAAAATGTAAATCCCAGTGTGTAATAAAATTTGTAGTAAGACAAAAACGGGCTGGAGCAGTGGCTCAGCAGTATCACACTTGCCTGGCATGTGTGAGAACCTAGGTTTGAACCCCAGCAATACATACACAACTAAGTGTCAGAGCAAAGAAAACCAGATACCAGATGAAAAGCTAAATAAAATTCTCTTTCCCTCATTTCTTTTTTTAAAGAGAGAAGAACAGTGCGAGAAGAAATCAACTTCAGTTTTTCATGTGGCTTTTGTTACTCCAGCACTTCATTGTGTAGGTGGTACTGGAGTTTGAAACTACTCCTTGAGCATGCCTGGCAAGCTCCATAACTGCTGAGCCAGTGCTCCAGCCCCTCCCTCACTCTTACAATAATGATAATAATAATAATAAAAAAATAAAAACCACAACTTCTTACTGAAAATACAAATACCTGGGTATTGATGGCACACCGCTTTCAAAACTCTAAATTCTATTCTCAATTCAAATTAGAATTTATGTAAACTGCTAGGTTTTGGGGGTTAAGTAAGAAATGAGCAAAAATTGTGAGGCAGGGTCTCCCTAGGATGCCCGGACTGGCCTCCTGCCACAGCCTTCCAAATTGGTGGGATTATAGGGTTGTGCCCTGGTGCCTCTCAACATTACTGATCCTCCAGACATCAAAACGTTACTGGAGAAAAGCAATTTTATTGCCCCTGCAGCCGCAGGTGGACAGATGAGATGCATCAATCCGCTCAGTGACACTTTCTGTGGCCCTGGAGGTGGAACCCCGGGCCTCCCACTCTGTCACTGAGCTACACACCAGCCAAAGGAATCCTGGTTTAAAAAACAAAACAAAACCAAAACAAAAAACAAAACAAAAAAAAACACCAAAAAACATCCTGCTGTGTTTACCCATCGACCTGTCAACTGCCCCGATCTCTCTCGCGACAGTTAACGATTACAACCAACCCTAACCCTAACCCAGACTACAAGTAGCAAGAGAGCAGGGACTCGGTCTCGGGGCCTCGCTGCTCTCCTCCTTCCCCAGTCTGCAGACTACCTGTGGAGAATCCCATCCTGGGAACGGAGATTACAACGCTTCCCGCAAGGCAAACGAGCTAGAGCGGCCCTGACACAGCAGACCACCTCACCATTTCGTGCAGCAGCACGTTGCCGTCTTTGGTGAGCTTGATGTCCCCGGCGCCCGACACCAGCCTGTTCAGGAGACAGTAACGCAAGTCAGCGCGTGCCTTCTCACCCAGCCAACCCAGGCGATATATCCCAGGCCTCGGGACTCGATGGCAGCTTTGTTCTCCAGGGCCCGGGCGGAGGCACGCGGGGATGCCAGGAGAGGATCACGGCGGAAGCACGTGGGGAGGCTGGGAGAGGACCGCGGCGAAGGCACGCGGGGAGGCCAGGAGAGGACCCCGGCGGGTGTACGCGGGAGAGCAGGGAGAGGGGCCCGGGAGGAGGCACGCGGAGGACCCGGAGGGAGCCGCGATGGCGTGCGCACAACCGGGCGGAGAACCTGAGCGACCCCACCCGCCTTACATCTTCATGGTGCCCTTGGGCCCCAGGTTGGTGCGCAGCACGTCCTGCAGCCCTCGGGCCGCGCTGATGTTAACCGCCAGGGCCGCCTGCGCGCGGGCCACCTCGGCCTTGGGATTCAGCGTCTTCACAGCCGCCATAGTAGCCCCACGGGAGTAAGCGGCAGCTCCGGGACAGGAGGTCCTCCCAGCAGCTTCTGGAAACGTCGGGCTCACCGAGCCCGCCCCCAACGTGCGCACGCATCGCCTCCGAGGGCCCGCCCCCAGCGTGCGCACGCAGCGCCGCGGATGGCCCCACGGATCCGCCCCCCAGTGTGCGCACGCACCGCTGCCATTGGTGCGCAGGTCGGTCGACGTGCTCTCATTGGTCACAGCCGCTTGGCGGCTGCGGCCCCGCCCCTTGGGTCCCAGCCAGGTGCCACCCACCGCTCTGGGCAATCGACAGTACTTGACGCTCCCGGAACAGCCGCAGGACCGGAACGCCAGGGGTGGGGCCTAGCGCGGTTGACCCGGGACGTGGGGACGTAGCGGGGCGGGCGTGTGGGCGGGGTGTGGGACGGCGGCGTGGTGCGTGTTCGGCGTAACCCGGCCTCCTCTCTGCGGCAGCGGGATTCCGAGGTCTGTCGTCCTCGCGCGGGTGCACCTCGCTCCTGGTGTTGCGGCGAGTCTCGGACCCCCTCTTGGGTGCTGCGGGGTCATGAGGCCGGGGAACGTGACGCGGGGGAAGACTAGGTGGAGCGCTGCCCGGGTGCCGGGGGCGGAGGAGCGGGCACCAGGTCTGGGCACGGCGCACTGCCGACCCCAGGGCAAACCTGAAAACCGCATTTGATGGAGCAGTGGTGTCTAGCCTTTAAAGAGACTACTTTTTGCTTTAAAACATTTTGAAAGAACGTCAAAATGGTGGTTTAGTCTTCAGTGCCGCCCACCCACACGTGCCTGCCATTCACTGATAACTCTAT
Organism: Aplodontia rufa; assembly: GCA_004027875.1. NCBI lineage: Eukaryota > Metazoa > Chordata > Mammalia > Rodentia > Aplodontiidae > Aplodontia > Aplodontia rufa. The sequence continues at coordinate 113,481 of PVKS010001540.1, forward strand.
TTTATTTTTAGAGAATAATTGTGCCAAATTGAGTGCTAAAGGGCGTATTGTGAAGCGTGTACCTTTCCCCACTTCTGCTGTCTAGAGTGAAGCACTTACCTTTAGATACTCGCTGAAGTACCCACACAAGAAGTCCTCACAGTTGTGTGTGTTTTTTTTTTTTTAAAGAGGAGAGATTCAGTTTTATTAGTTTTTCATGGGGCCTTAGTTTCTCCAACACTTAGTTGTGTACGTGGTGCTGGGGTTTGAACCAGGGTCCTTGTGCATGCCAGGCAAGCGCTACAACTGCTGAGCCAAGCGCTACACCTGCTGAGCCACCGCTGAAGCTCAGCTGTGCTAGTCTACTGGCACAAGCCTGTAATCCCAGCAATTTCTAGGAGGCTAAGGCAGGAAGATCTCAACTTCTGGGACAGCCTGTGCAACATTTTCTCTCCAAAACAAAAATGGCAGGGTGCAGAGATGTAGCTCAATGGTAAAGGGCCCCTGGGTTGGAGGAAGAGATCACACAACCAGTCTTCTTTCTGGCTGATATAACTTGTGTGCTATTTAGGCTGAAGTGAATGCGCTGGTACGATGCTTTTAAGTGGGTTTGTGGATTTAGACTAACAAAGGCTTCTTTATAAGGTTGAGAAATAATCCTGCAAAATAGAAGGCTGCTGGTTGGTTTTGCATACATTTCTTGGTGTGTATACAGACCTATACTGGTAAAGACGCTTAGGGAGACAAACTTAACAGATGAGCAGAGATGAAGATTGTGGAATTTCAGGCATCTACCTACAGATGGAGAAAGGGGGAGTTAGACCTGCTCTCTGGAGGTTCAATATTTAAGTTCATTTGCTATGTGCTTTATATCATTCTAGTCTCAGTTGTCAAATTTTCAATCCAATTGTTGTTAAATTGCTTTTTTTCATTATATGATGCAAAATACAGTAACAAAGGAATGTTTCCTATATGCTGAAATTTTTAAGGAATAGAGAATTTTAAACTGGTCATGGTGGTTGGTGCAGGCCTGTAATTCCAGCTGCTAGGGAGGCTAAGCCAGGAGGATCACATGTTCTGGGCCAGCCTGAGCAACACTGTGAGACCCAGTCTCAAATTAAAAAAGAGCGTGGTGGGGGGGATGGGGATTTAGCTCAGTGGTAAAAGCGCCCCTGGGTGCAATCCCAGTTAACACCCCCCCCCAGAAAAAGAAACCGGGAAAATTTTAGAATGCTTTTTGGAGAGTTTTTAATCAAAAAGTGAAGATACCTCGCGGGAACATCCGTTTCAGCCCATGACTGAATAAATAAAACTGGTGGTAGGCCTTCAGCCATTTGACTCAGGACAGATTCCAGTGAAAAATAAAAATTTAAGGCAAGAATCCTAAGAAGGCAGGGTAATACAGTAGAAAGGATTCTGGAGTCAATTTGAGTCTGAATTCTATTTTGTTAGTATTCACCAGCATACTTAACTTTTTTTAAACAATTTTTTTAAAAAGAGGGTTAGTGAGAGAAAATCAATTTTATTTAATTTTTCATGTGGCTTTGTTGCTCCAACACTTCATTGTGTATGTGGTACTGGGGTTCGAACCCGCATCCTCGTGCATGCCAGGCAAGCACCACAACCACTAAGCCACTGCAACTGCCAAGCCACCACTCCAGCCCCTTTTTAAACAATTTTCTAATCTATAAAGTAGGCATAAGTAAGATCTTGAAGAAAAATTAGGCAAAATGCCTGTGTAGCATCCTTTGTATTGTGCTGGATACAGAAGGTACTCAGCGAATTGCTACTTCTGCATTCATGTGGCCATGGGTTAACTCTGCAGCTTTCCTAGTACTTTCACAGGCAGTCTTATTGGACCCTAACCTGAATCCTTTGAGGTTGATAGGTCAGTTATTATAAAATCAATTGCAAAGATGATAAAATAGGTTAAATGACCCCCACATCCAACTCCCTGAGTGATTTCACTTTTACTTCTTAGGTATCGCCTCTGTCTGCTTTTCCTTGTCCCCATTGCCACTTCGCAAATCTAGGTCACTATGTCTTAAAGGGCTCTAATGGTGGTTGTGCATTTACTCCCCATGTTGCTGCTAGAACAGTCTCAAAACACGTCCACATGCCAGTGCTCTGCTGATGGCCCCTCAGTTACCTCCATATCTTAGGCTGGAGTCTTAAGTGCTGTCACATGCTTCCAGAGCTCGTTATATCCTTGCCTGCCTCTCTAGACTCATAGGTCTTCTTAACTCTGTTCTCTGGGCATCCTCAACTTCTCAGTTCTTGGAATGTTCCACTTACCTTTTCTCAGCCTGAAACACTTTATGAAGAGCTCTTCCTACCTGCATTCCCTCCACCCCCCTTTCTCTTCCCCATCCAGTAGGTATAGAAATAAACAAGATTCTTAATGCTCAAAGAAGCATCCAGCTCAGGGAGGTGAACTTGTAAGCAGGTACCTGAGCATGGTGTAGTGTGTTATATTTAAGAGGTGAGTGAAGTGCTGTGAGCACAATGCTGTTGACTCATCTGAATATCAGTGAAGGCTTCTAGTGATAAGATGACCTTGGAGGTGGTAGAGAAATTAGGAAAAAGGGTGCTAAAAAGTCCATGCAGAATGTGATTTGTGAGGGGCCAGTGGGGGTAGCTCAGTATAGAGAGCTTGTGTTAGGCCCTGGGTCCATCCCCAACACTGAAAAAGAGATGAAAGCATATTTTATACATAAATTAGTGTTCTCATTATGAGGGAGGTTATGCTGGGCAAGCACTCTACCACTGTTACATCCCTAGCCTTTATTAACTAATTACTTTTTTACAGTACTGGTGATTGAACCCAGGGCTCCATGCATATTAAGAAAGTTCTGGGGCCAGGAATGTGGTTCAGCAGTTACACTGCTTGTCCAGCATGAGTGAGTATTCGAGTTCAAATCCCAGCACCACGTACACTAGGAAGTCTCGGAGCAATGAAAGCCAAATGAAAAGCTAAATAAAAGTTGTTTCTCTCTTTCTTTCTCTCTCTCTCTCTGTCTCTCTCTCTCACTGTCCCTTTCTCTTTAAAAAAAAAGAAAGAAAGAAAGTTCTGTACCACTGAGCTAATCCCCAGCTTTCCCATCCCCCCTTTTTTTTATCATTAATTTTGAGACTGTCCTAAGTTGACAAGGCTGGCCTCTAACTTGTGATCCTACTACCTCAGCCTCCCAAGTAGCTGTGATTAAAGTATGTGCGACCACACCTGACCTTGTTAAATTATTTAAAATTGATATTTAAAAACTGTACATATGGGGCTGGAGTGGTGGCTCAGTGGTTACAGCGCTTGCTTGGTGAGGATGTGGATTCGAACTCCAGCACCACGTACACAGCAAAGTGTCGGAGCAATGAAAGCCACATGAAAAACTAAATAAAAATTGATTCTCTCTTTTTCTTTCTCACACTGTCCCTCTCTCTCTCAAAAAAATTGTACATATGAATGGGGTAATGTAATTTGTGTGTGTGTGTGTGTGTGTGTGTTGAGGACTGAACCTACCAAGTAGCCTACCACTGAGCCTCATCTCCAACCCTAGAAGTCACATGGTGTTTGTTTTGTTGCTATCATTTTTGCAATGCTTGGGATAGAACCTAGGCCTTGGATGTGCTATACAAGCGCTCTACCACCTAGCTATCGCCAGCCCCTGGTAATGTTTTGATGCATGTATCCATAGCATAATATTTAAATCAGGTTGTACATATTTATTTGTTTATGGTGAAATCTTTCAAAATCCCAATTTGAAGCATACATTATATTGTCTGTAGTGACTCTACTGTGCAGTAATGCATCAGAACTTCTTGCTCATATCTTAACTGTAACTGAGCAGCCTCACCCCCGCCCCCCCATGCCCACCCCTGCTTACCCTCCACAGCCTCTGCTTACCACCATTCCACTTGCAACTGCTATGAGGTCAACAGTGTTGGATTCACACGAGTAAGATCATGTGGTACTTGTCTTTCTGTGCCTGGTGTATTTCACTTAATGAGCTTTCCTCCATCCATGTGCAAATGACCAGATTTCTCTATGGCCAAATAGTATACCATTGTGTATATACACCAGACGCTTAGACTGTGTCCATTTCTGGATTTCTCTGGATAGTGCTGCAGTGAACATGGGAGTGCAACTGTCTCTTCAACAGGAGGATTTCATTTCCTAAGGACATGTACCCAGTAATGGCCTTGCTGGATCACATAGTACGTTTTATTTTTTCAAGGAAAGAGGGAGAGAGAGAGAGAGAAAGAGAATCAGTTTTATTTATTTTTTCATCTGGTTTCTGTTGTGTATGTGGTGCTGGGGATTGAACCCAGGTACTTGTGCACACCAGGTAAAGCGCTCTACTGCTAAGTCACCACTCTAGTCCCTACTTTTAAATTTTTTAGGAACCTCCATGCTAGTTTCTATAAAGGCTCTATTAAAGTGTATGCCTACCAACAGTGCAAGGGTTCACTTTTCCCATATCCTCTCCAACACTTGTTATCATTAGTCTTTTTTTTTTTTTTCAGAGAGAGGGACAGTGAGAGAGAGAGAGAGAGACAGAAAGAATCAATTTTAGTTTTTCATATGGCATTCATTACTCCAATACTTGTTGTTTACATGGTGCTAAGGTTCAAACCCTCATCTTGACACATGCCAGGCAAGTGCCGTAACAGCTAAGCTCCAAACCCATCTTTTTCTTTTTTATTTTTTAAAAGAGAGTGAAAGAGAGGATCAATTTTATTCATTTTTTCATCTGGTTTCTGTTTCTCCAACACTTGGTTGTGTATGTAGTGCTGGGGTTTGAACCTGGGTCCTTGCACATGCCAGGCAAGCACTGTAACTGCTGATCCACTATTCCAGCCCCTCATCAGTCTTTTTAATAATAACCATTCTTCCCATGGTGAGATAATAGGTCACCATGCTTTTGATTTGTGGCTAGTGGTGTTGAGAATTTCTTGTGTCACCTTTTGAGAAGTGTCTGCTTACATCTTTTGCATACCTATAATCCTAGTGACTTGGGAAGCGGAGGCTGAAGGATCCCAAGTTTAAAGCCAGCCTCAGCAACTTAGGGAGGCCCTGTCTCAAAAAAAAAAAAAGAAAGAAAGAAAGAAAAAGAAAGGCTGGGGATGTGGCTCAGTGGTAAAAGTGCCCCTGGATTCAATTCTCAAGACCACATCAATCAATTAGGTTGTTTGTTTTTTGCTGTTGAGTTTTTGGAGTCCCTTAAATATTCTGGATATCAATCCCTTGTCTGTTCACAAATGTTTTCTTCCATTCTGTGGGAGGTCTCTGCATTTTACTGAATGTTCCTTACCTGTGCAGGAATATTTTAGTTTGATGTAATCCCATTTGTCTATTTTTTTGCTTTTGTTTGTTGTACTTTTGGGGTCTAGTCCAAATACTCCTTGTTCATTCCAGCGTTCTGAAGCATTTTCCCTATGTGTTCTAGTAGTTTCGTAGTTTTGATACCTAGCTGCTGCCGGTGCTCAGTTCATGTTCCATGGAGTTGAAGATCAACACTGCAGAACGCTGAGGCAAGCACAGCATGTATGTAGGAAAAAGTGAAAGTGAATGGGCTTCTCTGGAGAGACAAGATGTGGAACTGAGACCTCCACCCTATCATGGGCTCTCTCCTTTTATTCCATCCAAAGGACCCTTCAGAAAAGGCACATTGCCCACACTTTGTTTTCCTACCTCAGTTTCAGGGTTTGTATTGAGTTTGTAATCCCATTTGAGTTGATTTTTGTAACTGGGGGGAGAGAGTGGTCTAGCTTTGTTCTGCACATGGCTATCCAATTTTCCCAGTGCTGGGGTTTACTTCTAGGCTGTTCCTTCAGTTCTGTTGGTCTGTGCATCTGTCTTTTTTTTTTCAAGAGAGAAAGAAAAAATAAATATTTATTTAATTTTTCATGCAGCTTTCGTTGCTCTGACACTTCATTGTGTACGTGGTGCTAGGGTTCAAACCTGCATCCTTGCACTTGCTGGGCAAACGCTGTATCTGCTGAGCTACCCTACAGCCTGTATGTGTCTGTCTTTATTCTAGTGTTGTGCTATTTTTTTATTTCAAGTGAGAGAGGGAAAGAGAGAGAGAGAGAATTAATTTTGTTTAGTTTGTTCCTGTACCTTTCGTTGTTGCTCCGATACTTGGTTGTGTACATGGTGCTGGGGTTTGAACCTGCATCCTTGGGCATGCCAGGCAAGCACTGTATCCACTGAGCCACTGTTCCATCCCTGTGTTGTGCTGTTTTGAGTACTAAAGCTTTGTTCTTGCTCAAGATAGCTTTGGCTATTTGAGAATTTTTTGTGAGTTGCTGGAATTACAGGTGTTTATCACTGCACCTAGCTACATTTTGAGGGTTTGTTTTTCCTTTTTTTTAAGAGACAGTGAAGGAGAGAGAAAGAGAATCAATTTTATTTATTTTTTTTCCTTTTTAAAAATTTTTTTTATTCTTTTAGTTTTTCTGACACTTAGTTGTGTGTGTGGTACTCGGGTTCGAACCTGGATCCTTGCACATGCCAGGCAAGTCCTCCACTGCTGAGTCACCATTGCAGTCCCACATTTTGAGTTTTTGATACCCTATTTTTTATCTTTCTAGATTGCCTGTTGCTTCACATATTAGTGCAGTTATTTTAGTTCTGTTTTTAAGCTTTCATACTAAAGATATGAATGGTTTATGCATCATGCTTATGATATTAGAGTGTTCTGAATTTGTTTATATAATTATTTTTACCAGCCAGTATTACACCTTCCCATGTTATCTTTTATTTATTAAACTCTTTGAATTTGAAGAACTTATGTTAGCATTTCTTATAGAACAGATTTGATATATTCTATCAACTTTTATTTGGGAATATCTTTATGTCTTTTCATTTCCAAAGGATAGCTTTGCTGGATTATAGTACTCTCAACAGTTTTATTTTACTTTTATTTTTTCCCTTTAGTGCTATGGAAATCTTGTGGTCACTGTGTTATGGCCTGTGACATTTCTGCTGAGATGACTGCTGTCATGTGAATTGGGACACCTTTATGCTTGAGAATCTTGGGGTAGACTTGTTTGAGTTAAATTTGATGATCTTTGACCTTCCTGTACCAAGATATTTGTATCCTCTAGGTTTGGGAAATTTTCTATTATTGTTTCTTTAGGCAAAGAATACCCCTTTGGTATTCTCAAATCCTCCTCAAGCCCTAATAACCCAATTAATTGCTATTTTTTTCAAAAATATTATTAAAAGAGAGAATCAATTTTTTATTTAGTTTTTCATGTGGCTTCTATTACTCTGACACTTCATTGTGCATGTGGTACTAGGTTTGAACCTGTGTACTCGCGCATGGCAGGCAAGTGGTGCAACCACTGAGCCACTGCTCCAGCCCCAATTAATTGCTAGTTTAATACTATTCCAAAGTTCCCATAAGCTTTCTTCAACTCTATTTCTCTCTCTTTTTTCCTACTCCAAATGTGTTTTCACACAGCCTGCCTTTGAGCTTACTAGTTCTGTTTGTTATCTCTTGTTGTTGAGGCTTCTGCCATATGTTTAACTCTACTGAGTGTATTTTTCAACTCATGAATTAATTTGATTTTTTTATATTGGGGATTGAACCTAGGGGTGCTCAAACATTGAGTTACATCCTCATCCCCAGCCCTTTTTATGTTTTATTTTAGTTAAAGAGAGAGGGACAATGAGAGAGAGAAGAGAAAGAGAGAATCTATTTTATTTAGTTTTTCATGTAGCCTTCATTGCTCAGAGACTTTGGTGTGTATGTGGTGCTGGGGTTTGAACTTGAATACTCGTGCATGCCAGGCAAGCGCCATAACCGCTGAACCATCACTCCAGCCCATGTTTTATTTTGAGACAGGATTTTACTAAGTTGCTGAGGGCCTCACTGAGTTGCTGAGCCAGGCTTGAAACTTGCTATCCTCCTGCCTCAGGCTCCTGAGCCACTGGGATTACAGGCATGTACCACTGTTTCCAGCTTCTGTTTGATTTTTAAACATTGCTTCCATTTCTTTATTAAGTTTTTCTGTTAGAGTATTGAAACATATTCTGTTTTGTTCAAGCTCGTTGAGTTTCCTTAAAACAACTGCTTTAAATTCTTGGAGTGTTCCCCCATTTTGAATACTATCTGGTCAAAAGTCCTAGAACCTTTTTTTGATAATTAGGTGAACTCATGGTTTCCTGAAAGTTTCTCTTTTTTTCTCTTGCTTGCTTTCTTTTGTGGTACTAGAGATTGAACCCAGGGGCACTCTACCAATGAGCTAGCCTAAACTTTTTTTTTGAGACAGGGTCTCAGTTGCTGAACTAGGCCTTGAACTTGTGATCCTCTTTCCTCAGCCTTCCAAGTTGCTGGGATTGCAGCCGTGTACCACTATGCCTGGTACATTTGAACATTTTTGTCAAACTAACAAGTGTAATGGGATTGGTTTACTTTCCCTATAAAGTGGGGAAAGAAAAGGATGAGCTCAGGGTTTAAATTCACAGCTCAAACGTTGTATTGATGACCTAGAAGTTTCTGTGTCTGTCCTGAAAGAGACCCTTACCTCTTGTAGTTGCAGAAAAGTAAACCAAGAATCTCATCCTCTGAGTGGCTGAATTACAGTACAAATTGGATTCCTAGTCTTACAGGTTATCTAATGTTAAAATTGGGGCATTAAATGTGAAGAAATATGAACTTAGAATTTGAGACAGGGATGTGTGAGAGGGCTCAGGACTATTTATAGGTGGTTCTGCATGACTTGCAGGCACCACTGGAAGGGGACAGCTGTATCACTGCAGCATTGCCCCCTTTTTTGGATGTCTGTAGAGGGTAACAATGAAGGGAAACCCTTCCAGTGGGCTGAACATCTGTTATGGCTAGGATCTGGAATGTCCCTCAAAGGCTCATCTGTTGAAGACTTGGTCTCTAATGTAGCAGTGTTCAGAGGTGGGGCTTTTAGGAAGTGATTGGGTCCTGTGACCAATGGACTCATAGATTAATGGATTAATTCACAGATGGACTCATAACTTGATGGCAGTACTGGGGGGGGGGTGGTAGAAAGTACTGGAGGTGAGACCTAGGTAGAGCATGCAGTTTCCTGGGGGTGTGCCCTCCCTGCTTCCCAGCAACCATGAGGTGAGCAGATGTCCTCCATCGTGCCCTTCTGCCATGATATTCATTCTGCCTGACTTCAGACCCAAAGCAATGTAACCAGCTGGCCACGCACTGAAACCTCAGAAAGTGTGAGCCAAAATAAATCTTACACGTGTGTGTCACGGTACCTGGAAGCCATCTATGGATTCACAAAATGCATACCCACTGTCATAGTGTTCTATACAGCACGGCTTCTGGCCAAGGAACTCACTTCCCAGCACAGTTGTGGCGATGAGCTCATGCTTGTACAATTCACTGGTCTTACCGTGTGCCCTAAAATCCTGAAGCATTTGGTCCTCTGGAACGGTAGAAAGGCCTTTTATTTTTATTTTATTTATTCATTTTAAAATTATGGTCTTTTTTGTAAGGCTGGGGTGGGGTGGGGCAAGAGTGAGAGAGAAAGAGAAAATCAATTTTATTTAGTTTTTTTATCTGGCCTTTGTTTCTCCAACACTTAGTTGTGTATGTGGTGCTGGGGTTTGAACCTGGGTCCTCGCACATGCCAGGCAAGCACTCTAACATTGAGCCACTGCTCCAGCCCTAGAATGGTCTTTTAAAGGCTCAATTACAGCCCCAACTAGGTAGCAGCACCTTGAAGGACTGGGAAAATGTTCTTCTGGAGGCTATATATCTACTGAATCTGACAAATGTCCATTAGTACATGGTACTGATTCTCCAACAGTCAGGATGCAGTGACCCCTAGTGACCTACTGGCAAAATGTTTGCCACCTGTCCTGATAGCCTTATTCTCTGCTTGTCTAAAGATCTTTCTATGAAAGAATGTTCTGCTGGGAGACATGATAATTACCATCTGAATTGGAAACTAAGACTGCTACTTAGCCACTTGAACTCCATGCCTCTGAAGCAATAGGTAAAGAGGAGAGTTACTATGCTGGCGAGGGCTTTATCCTGACCACAGTGGAGGTAAAGAAGGGTATGTCTAGTACATGGGAGATTCCTTAGTCTAGTACATGGGAGATTCCTTAGGGCACCCCTTGGTACAGTTGACTTTATGCCCTATGGTTGGTCAGTGAAAAGCTATAACCCAGTGCAGGCAGGACTTCTACTGGTCCACACTCTTTAGCAATAATGTTTTAGGTCACCATGTCAACTGAAGAACCACAACCAGATGAGGTGCTTGCTGAGGGCAAAAGAGTATGACATGTAGCGAAGAGACTGGTCATAATGCGTCTGCCACTGCATGGCCAGATACAGAAATGGCATCCATATTTGTCATGATTTATTCTTCCTTAGTGTTATGGTTGGATCTGGCATGTCCCCTGAAGTCTCATGTGTTAAAAGTATGGTCTGGAATGTAGCAAGGTTGAGAGTTGCGACTTTTAGGCAATGATTTAGTCCTGTGGGTTCTGACCTCATCTATGGATTAATCCACAGATTGATCCATGGATTAGTGTGGATAGCTAAATGGACTACTGGGAGGGAGGTAGAACCTAGTTGTGGAAAATTGGTCACTGGGAGTGTGCCCCGGAAGAGTTTATTGTCTCTCCAGATCCTTCCCCCCTCTCTGCTTCCTGGTTGCCATGAGCTGAGCAGTGTTCTTCCACTACCCCCTCCACCATGATGTTCTGCCTTACTTCAGGCCCACAGCAATGGAGCCAGCCTGCCATGGACCCAATCCTCTGAAACTGTGAGCCAAAATAAGTCTTTCCTCCTCTAAGTTGTTTTTCTCAGGTATTTGTCACACTTATTTTGTTATGAATGTGTACGCGTGTGTGTTAGTCAGCATTTCATTGCTGTGAAAAAATACCTGAGAAAATTATTTAAAAGGAGGAAAGATTTATTTTGGTTCAGTTTTGGAGGTTTCAGTCCAAGGTTAGTTGACTCATTGCTTTTGGGCCTGTGGCAAGGTGCACGCATAATAGAGCAAAGTTGCTCACCTCAGGGAAGCCAGGAAGTGAAAGAGAGAGGAGGGGCTGGGTAACAATATCTCCTTCAAGGTAATGCCCCCCATAGTGATCTAACTTCCTTCCACTAGGCCCCACCTCCTAAACATTCCAGTATTTTCTGATACCACCACAGTCTGGCAACCAAACCTTTAATATGTGAGTCATTGGGGGACATTTAATATCCAAACTATAACATTCTTCCTCTCATGTTCATTTTGTAATAAAAAATGCATTTAGTTCATCTTCAAGAGTCTCCATAGTCTTGACAGCCCCAGCATTGCTCAAAAGTCCAAGTCCAGGGGTTGGAGTGGTGACAGCGGTTATGGCGCTTGCCCAGCATGCGCAAGTAAGAGTTTAAACCCCAGGACTACGTACACAATGAGCAAAAAAAAAGCCACATGAAAAACTAAATAAAATTGTTTCTCTTTCTCTCTCTCTCACTGTCCTTCTCTCTTAAAAAAAAAAAAAAAAGTCCAAGTCCAAAGTCTCCTGTGAGAGTCAAGGTAAATTCTTTATTGTGAACCCCAGTTAAAATCAAAGCACAAGTTACATACTTCCAAGATTCAGTGGTGGAAGAAACATTTCTATAGCTCCATGTCTGGCATTGGGGCTCATGATACAATGTGAGCTCCAAAGAACTCAGGCTGCTCTTTCCCTAAGGTGTTGCTGATTGTATCCCACATGGCTGTATCTTGGGCTGGGCCTGCGCAAGGCCTGCAACTTCTCTTGGCAGGCATTCCATCTTCTTGGCATCCCTAACTTCCTGGAATCGCCATTGTAGCTCTGGCTTCAATCTCACAGCATCACATATTGCCCTTTCAGGGGCTGCTTGCAGAGACTCTGACCCTGCCACATGCTGCGTGGCCTATTAGGCTGCCCTTTGAAATCTTTGTGGATTCTTCCAGCATCATGTGGACAAAACCATGGTCTGCTGCTGATCTGACCCATACCAGAGCCCTCTTGAACCACTGCTGTAGCAGCCTAAGTGCCTTGATAGCTGAACATAGGGAATCAGTCCTGGGGATGAAATTTGGTAGGCTACTCTGTGTAAGTACAGAATCCTGGTGAGATAGGGGCGGGGGATGAAGTTGGAATTTTGAGTTGATCAAGAGGAAAATCAGTTCTTTTTAAGCTGCTCCTAATGAACAAATATGCACAGCAGTTTGACATCCCTAGTCCTCATAGGAGGGTTCCAACACAGAACACAAACACTCCCTTCTGCTAATAAAGTTACTGCATTCCTTCCACAGGTAACGATGCACCCAGGCACACAGGCCAAAGGCCAGGCCTGGGCAGAACTTCTACCTCCATGCTCCTAATCCTAGTGAGGCAAAACAGTGGCTATAAAACTACAAAAAGGTGGGTTCCACGTCCTCTTTGGCTCTGTTGCCTTTTCTCATTCTGGGGGAAGTCTGCTCTTTTCCCTATGTTTTGCTTTATATTATTAAAATAAAATCTGTCTGGTATGCTTGCCTCAGTGTCCCTCAGTTTCATTCTTTGACTCTGGGGAGACATGAACCCAGCTGTCTCCAGAGCAGCATCACTGGGGCACTTTTCTTAAACTAATGTCTTTGAAATGATTACACTTGTACACCTGTGACCCTGCTGTGAGTCTGGTCTTGCCTATTCCTGAGATGCCCTCAAGGAATCTTTCCTTTTATCCCAGTGAAAAGGACTTGACTTCTTTTTACTGGTGCTAATCTCTTTACAGTTCCACCCTCCTTGGCCACAACTTTATACATATTGGTTTTCTGACTAAACTGTACATTTTCAAAATTTTCCTGCTTGACTCTTTGCTTCCAGTTTTCACTTTCAACCTGTCCAAAACCATCCAGTAATACCCATGCTGAAGTCTGAATGCTGTGCTGCCTTGAAATTTCCTCTGACAGATAAACTGGCCTGTCACTTTTTTTTCTTTCTTTCTTCCTTTCTTTTTTTTAGAGAGGGACAAAGAGAGGAGAGAGAAAGAGAAAAGAGAATGGCAATCACTTTTATCTAGTTTTTCATCTGGTTTTCATTGCTTTGACACTTCGTTGTGTATGTGGTGCTGGGGTTTGAACCTGGGTCCTCATGCGTGCAGGGCAAGTGCTACAACCACTGAGCCACTGCTCCAGCATGTCACCTTTAAACTTAGCCTCCACAAAGCCTCAGAGCATGGACCAAGTATAGACAAGCTCTTTGCCAGAATGTAACATGGGTGGCCTCTATCCCAGTTCCTCATATAATCCTTATTTCATCTGAAGCCTCATGAGTTTAAACTTTACTCTCCATGTTACTGTCACCATTCTGATCTTTTTAGCTTTTACTTGAACTGCCCATCTAAGCTTTGCCTACAGTTTTCTAGGCTTTGTGTAGTCTGTTCCTCCAAAATTCTCCAAATTTCTCCTGAAAACCAATTCCAAATGCTTCTGAGCCACATTGTCAGCTACAGTCACAGCAACAACTCCACTTATTGTTGCCAATTTTTTCTGTTGGTCAGCTTTCCATCACTGTGACAAAATACCTGAGAAAAACAAGTTCCAAAGAGCAAAGTTTATTTTGGCTCATGAATTCAGAGGTTTTGGACTATGGCTACTTGGCTCTATTACTTTGGGCCTATTCTGCCACCATATGTCATAGCAAGAGCAAGTGGCAGAGAAGGCTGTTCACTTCATGGTGGCCAGAAAATGAAAGAGGAAAAGGCTGGGGTCCCAGTATCTCCTCGAGGGGCATGGTCCAATGGCCTGACTTCCTTCCACTAGGCCTTACCTAGTAGCAGATTCCATCATCACCCCCCAGTGGCACTTCAGGCTGGCAAGCAAGCCTTTCACACATGGGGCTTTGGGGGACATTTGAGATTGAACCCATGGCAATGTGTATTAAGCAAACATCTTTGTTTTCTTCTCCTCTGTTTCTCATGTTACATGGGATGTGTTGATTTTGTGTCATAGTGTTTACTAGTGCTAGCATTGCATAATAAAGTTTCAGTTATGAGATATCAAGAGTAAATATCAGCCAAGGACTTTGCATCCTCATGTGGTAAAAGGGTTAGTATTTTTGATGGCCCACAGGAGACTTGTGTCATATTAGATGAAAGTGTGACCTTCTTATATTTATTTGGAGATTGCATTAAAGGTGGTGTATTTGGGTGCCAAGTACACAAGGGGTGGGCTTGTGATAGCTGATTTATATTAGCTTGGCCAGGTCACAGTGCACACATATTTGGCCAAAGATTGCTCTGGATGTTTCTGTGGAGGTCTTGATTAGATGAGATTAATATTTAAGTTGATGGACTTAGAATAAAACAGATTCTCCTCCATATGGGTGAGTCTCATCTAATCAGTTGAAGCCAATCATACAACGAAGACTGACCTCGTAGCCAGAAGGAACTCTGCCGTCCTGTTTACTTGACCTGCAGTGCTTCCCTGGATCTTCAGCCTGTTGGCCTACCCTGAAGATCTGGGATTGCTACCTCTATGGTTGTGAGCCAGTTCTTTAAAATAAATCCCTATTTCTGTACGCATACATATATCCTGGTGGTTTTGCCTCTCCGACTAACTCTAAGGCACCATATTAACCACTTGTCTATGCTGGCAAGCTTTGGTCTATACTTATAAATAATGTGATCTCCACACTGCATATGTTTGTTTGGTTTTTATTGTTTTATTTTATTTTGTACCAGGGACTGAACCCAGAGGGACTTACCACTGAGGCGCATCCCCAACCCTTTTTATTTTTTATTTTGAGACAGGTCTCACTAAGTTGCTGAGACTGGCCTTGAATTCACAATCCTCATGCTTCAGCCTCCCGAGCTGCTGGGATTACAGGCGTGTACCACTGAGCACAGTATTTTAAATAGCCCAGTCTAGATCTGGTCCTGTGGGTCAGAGGTAGAACATTTGCCTACTCTGCTTGAGGCCATAGCTTCAGGTGCCAGCATGGCAATAGATAGATTAGCTAGCTAGCTGCTAGCTAGCTTGCTCCATCCAGGTGATTCCCTTGAGAGGCGAGTCTTCCTCATGGCACAGAGCAAGTGCTTACAGGGCCACAGGTCTCACTATGCTCCAGCCTCCCGCACTCACAATGTCCCAGTTCCTACCTGGAGTAGGAGGCTCTGGACAGGCTGTTGTCCAGTCCTTAGGAAGCTACACACTGGCTGGGTGCAGTGGCGCCCGCCTGTAATCCTAGCAGCTCAGGAGGCTGAGGCAGGAGGATCGCAAATTCAAATTCAAAGCCAGCCTAAGCAACTTATCGAGACTTTGTCTCAAAATAAAAAATGAAGAGGGCTGGAGATATGACTCAGTGGTTAAGCAGTCCTGGATTCAGTCCCTGGCACTCCCTGTACCTGCAAGAGAAAAGAAGCAGCAGCAGCTACACGCTGGACCTGAACCACATATTTATGTGGAAGACACTGCTGTCTGGTTTTCATTTTTATTTAATGTAAACAGCACAAAGGAACACACAGTGGAAAGTGCCAGGCTATTCTACCTCACCCACCCAATCTCTGCCAATCTCAGGTAACTGCTTTCCTTTCTTTTGTGTCTTGCCAGAGTTGTTTTATGCAAATACAAAGAAGAAGCTTTGTTTTCTTCTCCACTTTAGAAAAAGGAAAAAATACTCTGTTGCTCTTGAATTCTTCACCAATGTGTCTTAAAGCTCTTTTCCTGTCAGTACAGCAGGCTTGTTCCCATTTTACAATGGCTCGATCTGTTGAACACCTGTATCATAATTTGTTTACCCACTCTCCTTCTGAACTGAGTTGCTTCTAGTGTTTTGCTGTTACGAAGCTCTATGTGACATTTCACACACGTGCTAGAAAACCTGTAGGATACACGAATAGTACTGTTAGATCAAAAGTATATGCATTTGGGGATAGCAACACAATCTAGGGGAAACAGACTTGGTGGGGAAGAGGAGGGTAGAGGCAGAGGGTGGTGGGGAGAGGGAGGGAAGAAGATAGGGATCTAGGGAGACAATCAGAAATGTAGCATACTCTTAACCCTCCCCAGAAGTCAAATAATACTTATGGAATCATTTAATTTAGGAAAATTCACAACCAGATATATATGTGAACATTTTTATCTGTTATAAGGGCATAATATAGAAAAATCAAGAGACTGGGGCATGGACAATGTGGGAGTAACTGGTTTTGGATCAAAAGCATCATATTGTTACTTTATGTGCATTTATGATTGTGCAACAACTCAACTCCTAAATAAAAAATGAAAAAGAAATATACACATTTGTCATTTTGATGGATATTGGCCCTGTTTTAGGTTTTTTCTTTATGGTACTGGGGATTGAACCTGGGCCCCCTACATCCCAAGCACTTTTAAAAAAAATTTTTTTAGTCACAGACACAATGCCTTTATTTTATTTGTTTTCATGCAGTGCTAAGGATTGAACCCAGTGCCTCTCATGTGCTAGGCAAGCACTCTACCACTGAGCTACAACCCCAGCCCCAGCCCCAACACTTTTAATATTTTATTTTGAGACAGGGTAGCTCATTGTTAAAGCATGTGCTTAGCATTCCTGGGGGGGGCAATCTCCAGTACCCCCCTCCAAAAAAAGTCCATTAGGGTCTGTTTCTGAGCTCTTAGCTGCTCCATTGATCTGTATGTCTGTTTCTAATACTGCTTTGTCTTGATTACTTTAGCTTTATGATGTTTTGAAATCAATAGTGTTAATTCCTCAACTTTATTTTTTAAAATTGTTGTAGCTAATCTAGATTTTTTTTGCCTGTGCATTTAAAGTTTAGAATCAGCTTGTCTATTTTAAATCATATTGGAAATTTTGCACTATGAGAAACCATAGATGAACTGGAGAGACTTGATACATTTAGTATATTGAGTGTTCCAGTTCATTTATATGGTATACCTCACTGTTATTTAGGTTCTTTAATTCTTTCATCAATGTTTTAACAGTCTTTAGCCTATAGACCCAAATGTGTTTTATTAAATTTATACCTCAGCATTTCATTTTTACACACAGATTTTGTTTATTTATTTTCTATAGTACTTGGAGATCAAACCCGGGGACTTGCACATGCTAGGCAAGTGCTCTACCACTGAGCTACATCTTAGCTCCTTTTTAAAAAAAAATAAAAATAAAAACAACACAGAACTCTACTGTAAATGTTTCTTTTAAATTTTGGTTTCAAATTGTTCATTTCGAATATGTAGAAATGTGATTTTTTTTTCATGTTGCCAGTGTACCCTGTGACCTTGTTAAACATATAGGAGTTTTTTTTAAATGTTCCTCGGGATTTTCCTTGTAGAATATCCTGTCATTTAAAGCTAAGGGCAATTTCGTTTCCTCCCCTTGCCTTACTGCACCACCTGGGACCTCTGGTGTCTGCTGCAGGGGAATGGTGGGAATGGACACACTGCTCCCTGTTCCCATCTCAGGTGGCCAGCATTCAGAGTTCCTTCACTACACAGGCTGCTGTCTGTCAGACACGGAGGTCCCCTGTACTCCTCGTTGGCTCAGAGCTTTCCTTATGATTGATGTTGGATTGTGTCACTTTTTTGGCACCATTTGATGTGATCATGTGTTTTTCCTTATTTGGACTGTCAACATGGTTGATCACATGGATAGATTTTCTAATATTAAACCAGCCTGTGTGCCTGCAGTAAACACCACTTGGCCAGGCATACCATTCTTTTTACACGTTGCTGATTTCTTTATTTTCAGTATTGCTGAGGTTCATCAATTTTACTAATCTTTTCAAATAAACTTCTGGTTTATAATATTTCTCCTTTTTTGCTTTCAAGTTTATTGTTGTCTGCTCTGGTATTTATTGTTTTCTTCTTTCTGCTTGCTTTGGGTCCGTTTTGCTCTTTTCCTGGTTTTCTCTCTTTTCTCTGTTGCTGTGTTTTCATGTTCACCATCACTTTCTACTGTAGTCTTCTGTAGTCTATTTCATTTTATTTATTTTATGTTTGCAGTACTGGGGCTTGAACCCAGGGATATTCTACCACTGAGCAGCATCCCCAGCCCTTTTTTACTTTTTTTAGTTATTATTTTGAGACAGAGTCTCACTAAGTTGCTAAGGCTGGCCTTGACTTTGCAATCTTCCTGCCTCAGCCTCCTGGATCACTGGGATGGCAAGCATGTGCCACTGTGCCCTGCGTCCTGTGGTCTAACGAACCCACCCAGTATATGTTCATTTTAGATATAGTGGT
This sequence comes from Aplodontia rufa, assembly GCA_004027875.1. NCBI lineage: Eukaryota > Metazoa > Chordata > Mammalia > Rodentia > Aplodontiidae > Aplodontia > Aplodontia rufa. Next base: position 131,649 of record PVKS010001540.1, read on the forward strand.
TTCAGTTCTGGATTTTCCATTTTAAGCTATTCCACCTCCCCCAGGGTTCTTCATCTGGGGAGTCGTGACTATTTCCCTTGAAGTCTTTCAATGCATTTGGCTTCACTGCTCTATAGTCTTGAATGGTGATTGTGACATTTCTGTTCTCTTGGGTTCTTTCTCTGTTGATTGCCACCCCCTTAAGTTCCATTTTCTTGTGTCTTGGCAAGTTCTTTAATTTTTCACAGTCTATTGCTGATGATCTATTTTAGGAACTTGTGTTCTGCTGTCTTCCTTTGATAGCTAAATTACCAGTTGGCTGTCTTATACCTGTGTTGTATTGATAATGTGCTTTGGAAGAGACTGGTCTATTTTAGTTTTGCCCTGGGAGCAAATCCTTTGTCTGGGACATGGTATTTATTCCTAAACTATAGTCTTTCTGGGTTTTTATAAAAAGCTCAAGTGTACCAAACCCCTTTCATCTGGCAGGAGTCAAATGACAAATTCTGCTCTGTGGTGGACAGTACCTGAAATCTCTGTTCAGTTTTTTCAGTCTTCCACCTGCAAATATCAGACTTTTTTTTTTTTTTTTTAGAGAAGGAGGGATAGAGTGAGAAAGAGAATCAATTTTATTTTTTCTCTCTGTTTTTTGTTTCTCTGACACTCATTTGTGTATGTGGTGTTGGTGTTCAAACCTAGGTACCCGCACACGCCAGGCAAGCACTGCTTCAGCCCTGCTTGTGAGTAAAACTTTGCAAAAGATACTAATTTTTTTTATGGCTTCGTTATGCTGTGTTGTATTTGGTACGTGTGTCCTATTTAACATTATTCCCATCATAACAACAATGAAGCATATTTTATCTGGATTTTTTTATAACTGTCTTGACTTTATTTTAGTGAAAAGCACTTGGAAAACAGTTCATTCCTTGGCAAGAAAGCAAGAGCCACCGTGACTAGCAATTAAATGTGGTTCACCATAAAGGACTTCAGAAGAGCTAACTTCTCTGCCATTCAGGCTGTTCAGGATTATCTCTGAGGGTCAAGAAGACTGACTTAAACTCTGATTGTGCATGTGGACATCAGAGTGTTCCCTGTCATTCACTGTTGTTTTCCTCCACCTCACCTAGGAATCTCAGCAAATGCTTGGAAGATTTATTCCAGAAAAACAGATATTCAATGACCAATTAAAACAAGTTCAGCAGAATAGTTTGCACAGTAGGTATTTTATTTTTAAAGTTGACTTTTCCCCTTCCTCCCTCCCTTCTTTTCCCTCTCCTGTCTTCTCCTTTACTTTATTTCTCTGTCTTATTCACCCTTTCTCTTTCCCTTTTCGTTTTTCTTTTAAATGTGCTGGGGATTGAACATAGGGCTTTACCTCATGCAGGCCATGCATGGCTCTGCTGCTGAGCTACACCCCCAGCTGTAAACTATTCCTTTTTTTGCAAACAGCAAGAATTTCCTTAAGTGACAATAAAACTTTAAAAAATATTTCTCTCACTGCCAATTAAAAGCTTTTCTATCTTGCCATGTTTTTCTAAAATAGGAGATTCATTTCTTACACTCAAAAGAGCATTAGAAGCAAAAGAACTAGGTCGGCAGCAGCTCCGAGACTGACTGGATGAGGTGGAGAAAGAAACGAGGCCAAACCTTCAGGAGATTGATGTCTTCAACAATCAGCTGAAGGTGACTATTCTCTCTGTGCCTACATGTATGTCACCCTTTTGTTTTCCTAACTGTCCAGGTGATTGTTGATATGGAATCCCAGCAGAAAAATTTGCTGTGGTGGCTTTTCAGTTTTGGTGAAAACTGTTGCATTTATGGATGACTATTATACCACCTAAATTATGTTTTTCTCCTTTGAAATCTAAAACTGAACTGGGCCTCTATAAATTTGGGCTGAGTGAGTGGCCCCAGGATTATAGCTGTCTTTAACCTGAGGGATGTTTTACACATTTCCATCCTCTTGCCTGTTTATAACCACATCAAGTTGAATTTGAGAAGGTTGGCCTGAAAACTCCTTCTTATGTTCCTTGAGGACTGCTCAGAGGGATTGTTTTTTCTCTTAAGACTGAGAATTTTTCTGCCTCTTTTTACCTTCAAAATTGTGCTTAAATATAGACATATTGGTACTTCACTTTTAAAAATTTTATTGTAATTGCTTTTGTTTTATGGCAGAAGTGTGTATGATTTTGTTACATTTGCACAAGAAAACTCATAAAAATGCCAGAGCTCCGAGGGAACATAAAATAGTAGAGATCACAGCTTCTTTCATCCTAAGAATGTTAACTCATACAATAAATCCAGAATGGAAACAGCTTATTTCTTTTTTTATTTTTTGGTACCAGGGATTGAACCTCGGGACACTTAGTCACTGAGCCACATCCACAGCCATTTTTGTTTTTTAGTTTTGAGACATAGTCTCAAAAAAAAATTGCTTAGGGCCTCACTAAGTTGCTTTGAACTTGTGATCCTTCTGCCTCAACCTCTCAAGCTGCTGGGATTACAGGTGTATGCCACCAAACCCAGCCATCTCACTTCTTTTAGATAATTATTATATATTATTTTAGATTATTTTAGATTTAAGTAGATATTTAAGTAGATAGTAGTTTTTATCTACTATGTACTTATCAGAAATTGGATGTTATGCTTTTTTTCCTCCAAATACTTGTTTTCCTTTTCTAACTTAAAATTCCTTATAGTTGATTCTAGCCAATTTAGTTTTTGATACTAGGAAGTAGTAAAACTATTATTTATTTATAAATGAAAAAATATTAAAAATTAAAAAAATTAGGAAGCATATTTGAGAATTTTAATTGACTCTGGATTGAGAGACTAGACCAGATTGCCTACATGTCTAAATTTGAGGCATTTGTGTTGTCTTTTGGAATAGTAGGTAGTGAACTTTGCTCAGTTGTACAATTCTGGGAGTATGCTCCTAGGGAAAATACTATTAGTGTTTTTCTTCACTTTGCTTTTATGCTTATGTTGTGAGGGTGTGTGTACTATCTCTGTTCTGTATTTTCATGTATGTGATCAAGTGTATTGAAGGTGTAGCTGTAAGTTCTCCATCTCTAAGTACAATAAAGATGCTCACATTAGTTCTCATTGTGACTTGTCACTCTTTCAAGCAAAGAGAATATAACATTGCAATTTTCTAGTGCTTTTTAATAGTTTCTTGAAGTATAAACTATGAAGTATTCAGCTATCTTCAGAACTTTGTAGTTCAGTTTTTTGCCTTAATGTAGATTCCTTTTCTAGATTTTGATTCTCAAAACAAGATTCATATATTAGGAAATGATATTTTAGGGGCAGATTTTGATTAATGCTTAGAAGATAGATATATGGATTAAATAACTTTGGCAATTGAATTTCTTTTAACATTGCTAAAGAAAACACCCTTAAAATGTGATGTGAGTCACTCTTATGACTAATCACATTTTATTTTAATTTTTTTGGTTCTTGGGATTGAATGCACTTTATAACGGAACTACATCCTCAGTTTGCTTTTTTTTTTGAGATGGGTTGAGTCTCCTTAAGTTTCTGAGGCTGACCTTGAATCTGTGATCCTCCTAATTCCCTGGGATTACAGGTGTGCCCCACCATGCCTGCTGACTAATTATTATCTAATTAAGTAATGCTTTGTCCAAGATCAGAGCACTTCTTATACAATTCTACAAAAGCTGACTTTACCTCTTTCCCCACTGGCCCTTTTTCTAAATATACTTGCTTTTATTTTATTTTATTAATTAATTAATTTGTTTGTTTGTTTGACATAGTCTTACATATTGGAGGGAATCATTGTCACATATTCATGCATAGATGGATATTGACAAAGTAAGTTAAGCCGATCCTAGTCCAGGATGTCCCCCCTTCAACCACTACCTGCTCCCATGTCTTCTCTGTTGTACCCTAATGTTATAGATAGAAAAAAGCATATACATGTGCATTAATTTTTTAATTTTCTGATCCTCTCTGCCCACCTGTGTGTAGATGGGCTTCTCATGGGAGTCGAGGGTTCCCAGCTGCATTGATAAACTCCCAATCTTTCCCTCCCCTCTCTACCCCCCTCTTTTCTCCCCCCAGCTTCATAGTCATGGTTACCCCTGCTTATGTGAAAATTCACCTATGTTGAGTTTATTTTCGAGCTTAGCTAACTTTCAACTGTCTTAGATTGTACTCTAGCTTCCACATTTGAGAGAAAACATTTGGTCCTTAAGTCTTTGAGTTTGGGATATTTCACTCAGCATAATTTTTTCCATCTCCATCCATTTGGCTGCAAATGGCATGATATCATTCTAACAGCAGAGTAGAACTCATACACACACACATACACACCCCCCCTCCACAGTTTTTTAATCCACTCATCCAGCAAGGCGCTTCTGGGTCAGTTCCTTAGTTTAGCTGTCGTAAATTGAATTGCTGTAAATGTTAATGTAGCTGTGTCTCTGTAGTATGCAGATTCTAGCTTTTTAGGAAAATACCCAGGAGTCGGATAACTGGATCATAAGTTGGTTCCAACCCTAGTTTTTTGAGGAGTCTCCACACTGCTTTCCAGAGTGACTGTACAAGTTTACAGTCCCACCAACAGTGCGATAGTATTCCTTTCTTCCCACAACCCCTACAGCATCTGTTATTGATTGTAGTCTTCATTTTTGCCACTCTGATAGAAGGTGGAATCTCAGTGAAGTATTGATTTGCATTTCTCTGATTGCTAGTGATGTAGAACATTTTCTCATATATTTATTGGCTTTTTGAACTTCCTCCACTGAGAAGTTTCTATTCAGTTCCCTAGCCCATTTATTGATTGGATTATTTGTGGTTTTGGTGTTTAGTTTTTTGAGTTCTTTATATATTCTAGATATTAGTCCTCTATTAGAGGTGTAGCAAACAAAGATTTTCTTCCATTCTATAGGTTCTCTCCTGGCACTCTTTCTTTCTTTCTTTCAAGAGATAGGGGGAGAGAGAGAGAGAGAGAGAGAGAGAGAGAGAGAATAACTTTTATTTAGTTTTTCATATGGCTTTCATTGCTCCAAGACTTCATTGTGTACATGGTACTGGGGTTTGAACTTGTGTACTCACGCATGCCGGGATGCGCTGTAACTGCTGAGTCACTGCTCCAGCCCTCTCCTGACACTCTAATTCTTTAGCTGTGCAGAAGCTTTTCAGTTTGACATCCCACTTATTTATTCTTGGTTTTAATTCTTGTGCTATGGGAGTCTTGTTAAGGAAAGCAGTGCCTACACCAATGTCGTGGAGTATTGATCCTATTTTTTCTTCTAGCAATTGTATAGTTGCTGGTTTAATTTCTAATTCTTTGATCCATTTTGATTTGATTCTTGTGCAGGGTAGAGATAAGGATCTAATTTCAATTGTCTGCATATGGCTGTCCAGTTCATCCAGCAACATTTGTTGAACATGCTGTCTTTTCTTCACAGCATATTTTTGCCCCCTTTGTCAAATATTAGATGGTTAAAGATTTGTGGGTTTGTCTCAGTATCTTCTAGTCTGTTCCGTTGGTCTTCATGTCTGTTTTGATACCAATACCATGCTTTTTTTTTTAAGTGAGAGGGACAGTGAGAGAGAGAGAGAGAGAGAGAGAGAGAAACAGAAAGAGAAAATAAATTTTATTTAGTTTTCATGTGGCTTCTGTTACTCTGAAACTTTGTTGTGTATGTGGTGCTGGGGTTTGAACTCATGTACTGGTACATGCTGGGCAAGTGCCATAACTGCTGAGCCACTAGTGGCTCCAGCCCCAATATGCTGTTTTTCTTACTCTAGCTCTATAATATAATTTCAGGTCAGGTATTGAGATACCTCCTGTTTTTTCTTTCTTGCTTAGAAATGTTTTGGCTATTCTGGGTCTTCTGTTATTCCAGATGAATTTGAGAATTGTTTTTTCTATATCTGTGAAGAATATAATTGACATCTTGATGGGGATTGAATCTATACAGGGCTTTTGGTAGAATGGCCATTTAAATTATATTGATTCTGGAATGTTTTTCCATCTACTCAGGTCTTCTACAATTTGTTTGATAGTTTTCATTGTAGAGATCCTTTATATCCTTTGTTAGATTGATGTCCAAATATTTTATTCTTTTTGAGGTAACTGTGAATGGGATGGATTTCCTGATTTCTTCTTCAGCAGAATTGCTGCTGGAGTATAGGAAAGCTATTGATTTATGAGTGTTGATCTTGTAACCAGCCACTTTACTGAATTCATTTATAAGCTCTAGAAGTCTTCTGATAGAGCTTTTTGGTTCTGCTAGGTATAGGATCATGTCATCAGCAAATAGAGATAGCTTGATTTCCTCTTTTCCTATTTGAATTCCTTTGATTTCCTTCTCTTGTCTGATAGCTCTGGCTAGGTTTTCAAGGATTATATTGAATAAGAGTAGTGAGAGTGGACATTCTTGTCTTGTTCCTGAATTCAGTGGGAATGCTTTCAGTCTTTCTCCATTAAGTATAATGGGTTTATCATAAATGGCTTTTATAAAATTAAAGTATCTTTCTTTGATCCCTATCTTCTCCAGAGTTTTGAGGATAAACAGGTGTTGAATTTTATCAAAGGCCTTTTCTGCATCTTTTGAGATGATCATATGATTTTTATCTTTAATTCTGTTTAAGTGATGGATCACATTTATTGATTTGTGTATGTTGAACCAGGCTTGCATTCCTGGAATGAAGCCCACCTGATGTGATGTATTATCTTTTTGATGTGTTTTTGGATGTGGTTTGCTAGTATTTTGTTAAGGATTTATGTGTCTATGTTCATCAGAGAAATTGATCTGTAGTTTTCTTTTCTTGATGTCTATGTTGGGTTTTAGTATCAGGGTTATATTTGCTTCATAAAAGCTATTTGGGAGCATTCCAACTCTTTCAATTTCATGGAATATCTTACAAAGGAGTGGTGTTAATTCTTCTGTACAGGTCTGGTAGAACTCTGCTGAGAATCCATCAGGTCCTGGGGTTTTCTTTTTTGGAAGGCCTTTGATTGCTGTTTCAATTTCACCACCTGAGATTGGTTGGGTAGATTTTCAATGTCCTCCCGTGTTAATTTGGGAATGTCATGTGTGGCTAGGTATTTGTCCATTTCTTCCAGGTTATCAAACTTGGAAGAGTATATATTTTCAAAATAAGTTCTGATAATCTGAATTTCAGTTGAGTCAGTGGTGACGTCTCCAATTTTGTCTTTGATTTTATTGATTTGCTTCACTTCGTTCTTCCTTTTGATGAGGTTGAATAAGGGTCTGTCAATCTTATTTATTTTTTCAAAGAACCAAGTCTTTGTTTTGTTGATACTTCGTATTTTTTTTTGTTCTCAATTTCATTGATTTCAGCTCTGATATTACTTATTTCCTGTCCTCTGTCAGTTTGTGATTGGATTGTTCCTTTTTTTATAGGGATTTGAGTTGGAGCATAAGTATATTATTTTGGGATCTTTCCTGATTTTTTTTTCCACGTTTATTAGAAGTATATTGCGATACAGGATACAGATGAGGGGGAAACATTGTCAAAACTGTAGCAATCAATGTGTATAAACTTTGTTAACCAGGGGTAATGCTAACGCATAGATAAGCTACTATGGGTTTCATCTATTGCAGTTTCCCCCAGAAGAACTCATGTGTTAAATGGGTATCTAGTGTAGGAATAACATCGGCT